>LPNX010604561.1:355876-369226 GCA_001517045.1 Pseudotsuga menziesii | reverse complement strand
AGTTGTCCCATTGATCCACCTTTACAAAAAAACACAAAAACATGATTTCTTAAGTTACCAAGCATACTTAGCCATAACCACTAAGTAGTTTCTTGGAGTGCTAACAGGTTCACTTTGGACTTCCTATGTCCATTATCTCGAATCGGGACTCTCGATTCCTTGGAGAGTTTTGGACAAAATTATGGTGTATGATGGACACCAAGCTGAAGAGGAGCACTGCTTGCCATCCACAGACCGACGGACAGACAGAGGTAGTCAACAGGACAGTTGTCCATTTGCTTCGAGGCTATTGCAACAAGCATCCTAAGTTATGGGATGAACAGATCCAGTATGTGCAGCATGCCTACAACAGGGCTATGCATTCTTCCACTCAGAGCTCGCCATTTGAGACATGCTTTGGGTACTTGCCAAAGACTCCATTGGACTTGACTTATGGGAGAGAGGCTGAGTCAAGCGCTTCCAAGGATGAATACAAAGCCCGCAGGTTCATTCAGAGAGTTCAACAGGTACATCAAGCAGTGCAAGAGCAGTTGGAGAAGAGTCAAGCCCAATACAAGGCTCGCCATGACAAGCATAGAGTTGATCATCAGTTTTAGGTGGGAGATCAAGTATGGCCTCACATCAGCAAGGAGAGGATGAAAGGAGAAGGCAAGAAGCTCAAGCCTATTAGATATGGTCCCTTCACCATCTTGGAGAAGATTGGGACGAATGCTTTCGCTTAGAGCTACCGCCATACATGCAGATCTACTCAGTGGTGAATGTGGAGAACTTGAAAATCTATGAGCCTCCCATGATCATGGATGAAAGGGAGAATGTCTCATTGCCATTAGTTGATGAATTTGCTCCTGAGTACATGGATGAGCTAAAGGAAGATGTCATCTTAGACAGAAGGACAAGCACTTCTCGCAGAGGTGATGTTGATTATCTTCGAGTGGGCATCAAAGGCACTCATCCAAGAAAAGCCAAGTGGATCGAGAAGGCGAAAGTGAGGGAGCAATTCCCTCACCTACCAGTTGATTAGTAAAGGTTTTTGGAGGCCAAAAGCTTCTAAGTGGGGAGGAATGATCCAGAAGGATCCAAGAAGGCAAAAAATTTTAAGTCCTCCAATCTCAGCAAAACTAGCACCAGATCTAAGGGCTCGTCGAGACGATTCCAACGGCGTTCGTTTCACCTCAAACGGACTCCGTATGAGAAAGTTATCGCGTTATGTTCTATAAGGTCAACATGCAAATTTGGCAAAAAGAGGTGCCACGTGGCACCACTGACAAGGTGACACGTGGCAGCCATACTGTACAAACATGATGACATGGCATGGTGATGTGGCATGCTGACATCGCATGGTGATGTGGCATGATGACATGGCATGCTTATGTGGCATGGTGACATGGCATGATGAAGTGGCATGATGACTAGCATGCATGCATTTGTGCTTGAAATGAGTTTTAGGACATTCATGCATTTACTCATAAGAAATTGTAAAATGATTAATATTTGAAGTGAGTGAAAAAATTACTCACATATTACTCATTTATTTTATTCCTTGAGTTGTTATGAAGTTAATGCATGGTTGTAACCAAAAACAAACATGCCATATTTGTAAAGAAGTTGTAACAAGTTGGTTTATTATTTAATAAAAAGCTCAACCATATGAAAACCAACTTGGGGAAATTGTAACCAAGGCCAAGATAGGCAAATTAGTTGCAACCGAAGGAATCCATGAGAGTCATGTGAAGAAGGGCAAGCCAACCTATATAAACCCATTCAATTGCCATTTCCCACTCATGCTTTGGAGTGGAGACTTTGTAGCTAAAGAAGAGAAGGGAGATTGCGTAGCTCTGCAGGAGGAAGGTACGAGTGTTTATACTCGTTTTACACCGTCTTCAGGCTTCGGAGTTGCTGGAAGCAGTCTTGTTGTGTTTTGGGCAGCGGTTCTCTTCCTGAACATTGTCGCCAAGGTATCATTGTATCATTGCCATGTATTTTGCCTTATGCTGAGATTATAGATCGGCCCTCCTATTGAGAAGCAGGCCCAGAGACGTAGTCCATCCTGGACGAACTCCGTTATCAACTTGTTGTCTTTATGTGCATGTTGTCTATGCTGTTTGGTTCTCTTCTTATGGATTTGTGAGCTTCATTCATGCTCTTTATGCAATTCATGTTAACGTCATGGAGTAGCAAAGATCTTGTTTTCGGATCAGAAACAATCTACCTTGTGAGAGAGAAAAGATTAAAGTCCTTGGTCTTGTTGGTCCTATAGGTAAAAGGTAAATGTTTGTCCACCTTTATGGTTCATCTTGATCTTGTGGTTATGTGGGTTGTCTTATTGTGACTCCCTTTGGTTGACTCATGATCCTTTATCTTACTTGGTCCTAACACTCTTATTGTGTGTACCTTTGTTATAATGACTCTTACCTTGTGGGTTTTAATTTTTTGGTACATTATCCTAAGTGCATTTACTTTATGGTTTTATTGAAGGACCATTAGACCATTTATTGTTTTACTTTTTGACCATTTTTTTATTATTACACTATTTATTCACTTTATGGTTTTATAACCTTTGGACCATTAGTTATGATTTTTTATCTTGGACCATTTTTATTTTTGTTTAGACCTTTCATACCCTATCTTAAGATTATAAACTATAGTTCTAATTTAAACATGATATATGGATCTGATTCGTTGTCTGTTGCTCCAGTGTGACCTTCCTCTTGCATCCGCGTAATTTCACAGCGTGATTCCCTTCACTAGCGTGACCGAGCTCTCTCCCTTTGCATGACCTCCATTGTTGCTCCATGTGATTTCGTTGTTGCTCCATGCGATTTCTCTGCTGCTCCACGAGAACCCTCCGCCCAACATCTGCAGCTTCCCACGTGATTGTGTGTCTATCCTCTTCCACGTGATTGTGTGTTCCTCCAGCGTGAGCACTAGCGTGATCTTCCACACAATTGTTTGAGCCCCAGTGTGAGCTCCAACGTGAGCCCAGCGTGATCTCTTACGTGACTGTAACCTCCACCAGCAACATCCACCTTCAGCGTGTGCTCAGTTTGACTTTACCCTAGCGTGGTCATATATATGCACCAGCATGACTATTTACTCGTTGTCATCACGGATCTTACAGTTGCCTCCATATAGAAATCCAATACAAGATGGCAGAGGGGACAGGCAACCAAAGCCGTGACCTACAGAAATCCTAACCCCCAAAGATGGATGGTTGTCACGTCGGTTAAGACTTCCTTCACTCTAAGCCACTAGAGAATCCCTAGTGACAATGGGGGAGACCCAAATCGATCCTGAAAGGAAATATCTAAGACAAATCGCCAGATCGGATTCCTAGCGGAGAATTCGTAATGTGAGTGCCTGAAACCGTAGACTCGGAGGATAAGCCACAAATTAAGGGTACTTGAGTAGGGGTGGTTAATTTAGACTAGTAATGTTACTCAAGTGAAAATATCAGGTGGCTTGTGAATATTTTGATCAGATCTAGGATTTAGTGTGCCGGTTCAAAATTATCAAACCCGAACCCTAGGGGGGATTTAAGCAGATAATTGAGAAATCCCCAGGATGTAGTCGATATTGGATATTATGGCTTCCTGCTCACTAACTAGGATGAAAGATTCAAAAGTGAAAAGATCCAAGTGAAACCAAAACAACAGCAAAAGGAAACTGACAAACAGTTCAAGGAGGGGCATTTTCTCTCTCCTAAGATCAGTGCCTGGGATTAGGCAGAGTCTAATGCTAACGCCTAGGAGGGAGAGAGGGTTTTTCAGTATGACGTACAAAACCCAAATCACCAAATTTGTAGATTCCTAGTGCAAATTGGTCTAGAGAATTGTCCTACTTCTAATGAGGGTTTTCTGAATAAAAGCAGTGATGGACAATGCATGCAAAAATTAAAATGGGGAAAATTTACCTATGAGATGTACCTGGATTTTGTAGATGACCTCTGAGATGATGAAGAATATTGCTTTCTTGATCAAATGTGTATTCCGGAGAAGATCCTAATGTCGTTCAACTTCAGCCAATGACCCTAACGCCCCCTTCAACCTACCAAGCCAGAGAAAATCAAATGGTAAGACAGACGAACAGGATCTGCAGAATAAAGAACAGACAAGTAGTAAAAAATCATAATGAAAGAGTTACTCCCTGAACCGAACACCCGAGAGACGAGACAGTGTGAGTTTCCCCACAATTGTGCCCTCCTCTAGCGTGCCTCCTTCAGCTTGCAAACAAATGGGTAAAGGAAAAGTACAAGATCTATCCCGAAGCAAGCTCAGTACAGAAAGAAAACAATGTTAGTCATCAAATCATCAACTCATCAACAAAACTCAAAATGTAATCCCAGACAAATCTCTTTATCCAATATTCTGGTGCCAGAGCTCATAGCTTACAATGGGGGGGTCACCTCTCTTAAATAGTTTGAGACTCTGTTCACATTTCAACTAACTATCATCCGACGGTTGAGATTAAGACATCATCAATGGCAGAGATCAAAAGTACAAAGATCGACACATGGATCAAGTGACCACATCAACAAGGGGGGGCGCACTTTGCTCAAGGGCGTCTATCTAAGGTGAAAGTCACGATATAACATAAGATGTGACATGATAATACATAGGAGGGGGTCACTAGGGGCTTAATTCACCCTAAGCCCCTTTACAACTTCATATCATATGATATAACAATGAAATACATCAATAGCCAAGTTGAGGGGGCACCCCATGGAGGGCTTCCCTCACTGACTGAGCCAAAACAAAATAATCTGGACAAATGCTGACTGAAAACTATTGAAGGACTGTCCAAGATGCTGAAACACGTCATCTACCAAAATTCCAAGCCATTTCCTTGAACCAAGAGACCAAATCCATTTTTTCAGTGAAATCCTAGTTCATTTTTGTTGGTACATCCTCTGGAAAATGATAAAATCACCATAAATTTGTCAAGGACGAGAACTAGAGCCAACTGACTGCACTGGATGATCTGGAGACAAAGAAGAATGGTATAAGTGACTACTCATAACCCCTAGAACACTGCACTGCTCTAGGAAAACCAAAAACACTACCATCTATAATAAAATTTGATCATTTGGCCAATAATAAAATGATAATAATCATTGATCAAGAGATTTGGGGCCAAACTCTCAAAACTGATACTGCAGTATTGGTCCTAGGCATGTCTAGAACAAATATAGACCATTTTTTTTGAGTCACTGCCTTGGGAACCATACTTGACTTGGTCAAACTAGGTTGACCAGGTCAAAGTACCCAAACTGAAAGAGAGATACTGTATCCATATGATCACGTAAGCATAAAGGGTGAGAAATGTTTCGATGGTGTATATCAAAACCAAGCTTAAGTCAAGTTATTCATAATCATGGTGACTATAATAATAGTAAGTAAATATACCTGTGCTTCTGAAAAATCTTGGAACCTTCTGGAAGTCTGCTTGTTCATGCCATACTTACAAAGTGTAAACAAAGTGCTATTGTTGGGTGAGGATGGAAAACAAGTCTAGTTAAAGGGAAATGACTTGTAACTGACCTTGATCATATGATCTTTCGGATTGTTTGACAATTATACACGACCACAGTGACATATACATGACAGATGAACAATAGGGGATTGCAGTGTCTCACAAATGGATAAGCTAAACTGAAAAGATCCCATTAAACTCTAACAACATGTGTACAACTCACATCCAAGCTAGGAACAAGCTTTGTGAGGATCTTTACTAGGACCCTTGTGTTGAATACACAAGAACTATAATGCAAAGATCCTAGGGGACACTGTGAATTAGCGGTCCCTTGCCCCATCTCACATTAAAACCCGCAGGCTCCGTGAGGAATTAATCATTACATTTCAAATAGTGGCCAACAATCTTTAGATTTAGCATTTGTCTATCCACTGATTTTTCTTTAGGTCTTTCACAATTTTATTTTACAACCCTTTTTGAGTTGTGTCTAAAGACACATTTTGCATTTGTTTGAGGGCTTTGCATTTCAACGAATAGAATTTATAGAACATAATACATGTAATGATAGTAAACACATTGCTTCAAGTTTTAGCTGAATCTCTTTGGGATAACTCAGAGCCAAGACCCAGAAAACATGGGATCCATCATTTATAGGGGTCAAAGTGGGGAAAGTGATCTTCAATCTCATAAGCCTTGATCAAGCTAAAGTCATGGGATGAATTTCATAAATAGATGAACTGGATGTACAGGGACAGGTGACACATGGGACCAACAAAGCACTAAAGTTTACTCTTTGTACAAGCATGGCATGAGCAACAATCTTCATATCAAGTCCCTTAAATAGTCATAACACAAGTTCAAGCATTAGTACATATAAGAATAGGTCACCATAATCATCCTAACATGACAAGCATAGAGGTTTGACATACATCATATAGCAAAATCAAACCAAAGAAGCATATACCTGATCTCACCATATATACATGTCTCCAATTAATAAGGCCCATCTATAACTGTGTGTACCAACTCTGATCTGCTATTTGTTGAAATGAACTAGGTCATCACCAAAAGCATCTCAGTGGACTCATGAATCTCAGTCCTGGCCAGGAAAATCTGATGAACAAGGCCCTAGGATGGCTAAAGCTGTAACGATCCATGTTAAAACCCCAACTGAAAAGTAGCTCGGAATAGAACAAGAGATAAGTATGTATGTTGCATCACGGTAGCCCAACTGCAAATGTATATGTGATAACATCTGGCTCCAACTAAGACAAGTGCTCTAATGAAGAGAGTGCTTGAGAACCTCATAAATCTCTGGTCCGCAGCACCATCAGCCACAAATAATCCAGCACTTCCCGCTTTTTGCTTCCTATTAAGATATTACCTGTTATCTACACACATGGAAGCAAGAAATACCAGAGCAGCATGTATGGGAAAAGTATATGTAGAAATAAATTGACAAGAAATAAATGCTGAAAAGTAAAGTGCTGAAAAGTAAATTCTAATTTAATCATTTCAAATGCAGTAAAAGGACTAAACACAGACAAAACTCAGTAACTAGAAGACTTGGGCATCAATCAGACAGAAAACAGACTCAAAACTATTGCTCAGAGAGCTTTATTCAATCCTACCTACTCTAACTGATGGTGAAAAGATGACTAAATTTATGGAGGGGAAATAATGTTTAAGCGATCTCCCATTAACTGGTAATTCAAGCTCCTCACCATCCAGGGATTCTAACCAAAATGAGCCCTTACCTGCTATTCGACCGACTCTGTAAGGACACATCCAAATTTATTCAAGCTTACCATGATTTCCCAACTTTTCTTTATTCTTATCCCATATGAGTACTACATCTCCAACCTTGAAATCTTCGTTCCAAGTGCTTTGGTCAAAGGTGCCCTTAATCCTTTCTTGCTCGATTACCGTTTTGTCCAAAGCTTCTCTTCTGTTTTCGTCTAATTCTACCAACTTATCTATCCTGGCTTGCAGAGCTTCTTGGTCAAATGTGCATTAATGTAACAACTCTTATACTGGTATCTGCAGACTGATGGGAAGCCTACAATCTTGACCATATACTAATTCAAACGGGGATTTTCCAGTAATCCTTTTTACCAGGGTTCTATCTGCCCATAAGGCGTATTTCAACTTGTTATCTCAGCTTCTTCTATTTTCTCCCACCATTCTTTTCAGAAGTCTTACCAAGTTTTTGTTGCTAAATTCAGCTAACCCATTTCCTTGAGGGTAATTGTTGAAAGAGTGAGACAAAACTATGCCATGATTGAAACAAAAGTTATTCGTTTCTATTTTATTGAAAGCTTTGGCATTATCAGTGGTTAATTTTAAGGGACAACCATACCTTGATATAATGTTTTCTTCCAAGAATATGATAATGACTTCAGCGGTAGCCTTGTTTGTAGGGACAACCTCAACCCAACAGGTGAAATAATCAGTGCACGTTAAAATGTACTTGAACCCGTTAGTTGAGTTTTGATCAAATGGACCCACAAAATCCATTCCCCACTACTGAAAAGGAGCTTCAATGATTATAGGGTTCAGAGGTAAGGAAGGCAATCTTAGCTTTCCTGAAAAGAATTGAAATTCCTGACATGGCCTAACAAAATAATGAACATCTTTATATAACGTAGGCCAATAATATCCTGCACGCATAATTTTAGCAGCAGTTGGTTTAGGTGCATAATGCCCACCGCACAACCCAGAATGCATCTCTCTTATAATGACTTTAGATTCTTCTATATTGACACATTTAAGAATGATTCCATCAGGATTCTTCCATCCTAAACCATCTCGCGTTAGAACATACTTTGATGCTTTCAGCCTCAGGGCCCTCCGTTGATGGTCAAACAAATAATCAAGACACATTAAATTTTTCAAATAATATATGATATCCTTAAACCATTCTTGTTCTATATTTGGGTTGTTATGATTTTCTTCTACACAATTCACCGATACTTCTTTCTCTGTTAGAAGTTGTGCAAGTCCTTGTCCTTTTATGATTTTGATGGGTTTAATCTCCAAATCATACTCTTGAATCGATGAAATCCAATTTCCTCGTATACCTATACCACCAACTTGGGATAATATATCTTTTACTGCCTGATATGGTACATAAGCCTTGATTTTGGAGAAACCAATGTAAGTCCTAAAATGCTTCAAAGCTTTGACCAACGCATATGCTTGTTTTTCGGTGGTAGTGTATTTCAATTCTGCATCTATAAGGTTTTTACTCATGAAAGCTATGGGTTGCTTGTGATTTTCATTGTTCTTTTGTAACAACATTGCTGCAATTGTATAATCTGAAGCATATGAATAAATCATGAACTCTTTGTTATAATCAAGGCATGCCAAAACAAGTGAAGTTGATATGCCTTCTTTAATTTTGAGAATGCAATATAACACTTCTTATCCCACACAAACTTTACATTTTTCTTCAGCAAGGCATTCAGAGGCTTGGCTAATTCTACTAAGCTCGGGATGAATCGTCGCACAAAATTGATTTTTCCAAAGAAAGACGAGAGGGATGGAATATCATGGGGAGGAGGAATGGCATTAATAGCTTGAACTTGTTTTGGGTCAATTTGGATTCCATATTTTGACACAATATGCCGTAGTAACTTCCCCTCGTCGATCCCAAAAGTTGATTTCTTTGGATTTAAAGAGATTCCAAATTTACAACATCTATCGAAAATCTTCCTCAAATGCTTCACATGATCACCCCTTTCCTTGGAAAACACTGTCAAATCATCTTGATAAATCGCAATGATCTTGCCAATTAAATCACTAAACGATTAATCCATAGCCCTTTGAAAAGTGGAACCCACATTTAGTAATGCAAATGGCATTCGTATATATTCATAGGTTCCCCAAGGAGTGGTAAATGTTGTTTTTCCCCTGTCTTCCTTTCTAATTTGGACTTGGTTGTATCCCGAAAAACCATTTAACATAGACAGCATCCCAGCCCACAACATCCCAGCCCCTGTGACACTTTGCAGCGAATTTTCCATATTGGGTAAAGGGTAATTATCTTTGAGAGAAGCTTGATTTAAATTTTTGAAGTCTATGCATATTCTAACCTCACCACTTTTCCTTCTTACTATCACAATATTTGATACCCAAGTTGTGTGCCTCACAGGACGAATGATTTCGGCGGCTGACGTGTTTTCAAGTCCTTTTTTTATTTGGGTAGTGTTATCCACTAATTTTACACTTAGTTGGGTTACCTGAGGAGCCGCCGGTTGACAAACATGTTCAATGTTTGATTCAAGTGTATCAGTTGATCCGTCTTCGTGCCTAGCCAATATTGGCTAGCCAGTTTCTTATTTGAATAATTTTGACCATGGCCCCGCGGGGTTTGTAATAAAATGTGCTAGTAGGGTATTTTTTGAGTGGTTCGGTCTCCTGAAGCGTAAAATCTCAAATAAGGTATTCCAGGGAGTTTTTTGCCCCTGACAATTATGCTTTGCCTATAGTCGAGTATAATTGACAAGGTTTTCTCCTGTTTCCTCCAAAGTTGGAATGCCCGATGTTGAATTCTGGGCCTTGGGGGGTTATTAGAGCCCAACTGAGTGTTATAAACCTACTAGGCATTATTTAAGTAGAGCATGGTCTTGTCCTAAGTCATCTAGACATATAAAAAAATTTCGAAAAAAACATTTTCGAACGGAGAAAAAATTATTTTTTAATTTTTTAATTTTTAATTATTTTTCCTAAGTTTTTTGGGTTAATTTTTCCATAAATTAAATGGAAAAAACTCGTTTGTAATAAGTCGATCATCCGGACCCCCAATTCAATGATTGAAGGCTCTAACCTTAAGCCAAAAATCATTCTTGATCGGCCAGCTAGTCAGAACAAACTTTCAGATCATCAATCGGACACATAATGCACTTTTTTTCAAAAAAGTTAGTTTTGAGGAAAAAAATAAATTTTTATTAAAAAATGATTATTTTGGAGAAAATTAAAACTCTCCAAATTAATCCAAATTCTGCGAAATAAAAGGCTAAATGACATCTCATTGGGCATTTATGATGATTGGAGTTATCATAACTCAGCTTCAGTCAGCATTAAGTGAGCAATTAATTAATATTCAGTTAGCAGACATGTCATCTCCAACTAAAAAATGAGATGGAGAGCATTCCTTGGTCCGGTGATTTGATTGAGGTAGAGACTGAGGCTTTCACCATCAGTGGCCTTCCCAAACCTAGCAAAGGCTGCACCCAAACCTAAAGAGATGGTTTACCAACATCCCAGACGCCTCCTTCAACCATTCACGCCCCTCTCTCTCCTGAAGGCGCCTTCCACACGTGTGAGCTCATCTGTGGCTTGTTTTAGGTGTTTAGGGTTGGAGTGGGGGCGCCTTGCCTAGGTGGAGGCCTCCCCTCACTCCCAGCTCTTCAATTTAGGTTTGGCTTCTCAGTCAGGTGACCAGGCCAGTTAGGTTATGTGATTTGGTTTTACGGTTTTAGCACTCTCTCATTGTATAAATAGAGGCTCTATCAGAGTGGATGAATTTGCAGAGAACCTCTGCCCATATGATTGTAATTTCTTATCTATGTTATGAATAAAGTTGAGTCTTTGGAGGACAATTCAATGGTGCAAGAACTTTCATGGTGAATGTGTGGCTAATAATCAAGGTGATACCTGTTTAATTGTCTTCTTATTTCATGCATGCTCTGATTATCTAGCTTAGAAGGTTATAATCTAATCCATAGAGTAGGCATTTGAAACTTCAACTTGCTTGCTTATGTGTGGCTATTCACGATTTAGGAATTGCATAACGTATTCAATTGTACTCATGCTTTCCGGTTCCTGTTTGGCTTACATATACTAGATATAATCACTTGCTTGAATGGTGTTTCAGTTTTGCAGATCCCTTGGTGTGAAGTAGAGATCAGAGCTCAGTTGCATCTCATCTCTCTTCAAAACATATTTTCTAATTTTTCTTGTCTCACAGGTTCCTTCCACGCTCAAGTTTACGGAAGCTAGGGCTTGAGGTTTTTCTTATCCATCCTCAAATTTAAAAAACAAAATTTTACTTTCCGGTTACTTTGGTTCTTTGTTTCATAACAAGTAGATCTAAGTATTAAATCTCATCTTTTATATCTCTTGTTATATAGATCTAAGAGTTTCCTTTGTTAAAAGCTTATCTCACAAAGGTTTAGATCTAGTTTTGTTTAGTACTTGAAGTAGCATCAAAGTCCCACCTTTTGCACAAATATTAAATTGTAAATTTTTAGTGTATTGTATTGTCTAATCCACCATTTTGCAGGCAAATAGCTCGTTGGTTTCTCACTTCTCATGATAGGTTAAGCGGGAAAGCTGGTAAAAATTCAAAGAAATAAGCTGCAAAAAACCTTCCTCTTTTCCTCTTCTTTGTCCCTTTTCTGCAGGTTGCCTTGTTTGCCTTCCTTCTACTCTTTCTTCTTCGCTGCCCCGTTTTTGCCTTAGTTTACCACCTTATTTCTTCACTTTGGACAGCCCTAGTGTGCCCTAGTTTGTGCCCTTTTTTTACCCCTTTTTGCCTTAGTTTTTGGGCCTTCTTCCACCTTGTTTTTGGCCCCTTCTTCCCCTTTTTGTTCGCTGCCCTGTTTTTGACATTTTATGACAGCCATCTTCCTTCTCTTTCGCTGCCCCGTTTTTATCATTTCTTGCACTCCTTTGGTCATATAGTTGGCTGCCCTATTCCTCCCTTTGCTTGCTTTCGACTTCCTCTTCGTTCTCTTTCCTTCTTCCCCTCCTTTTCTTCTTACTTTCAGCATTCTTTTTCCTTGCTCTTTTGCCTTTTTTCAAACATCCTCTTTTCCAAATCACAAGTTTCAAAAAGATCTTCAAGTAAAAGTAAAGCACTCTCATTTTTACATAAGTTTTAATAATAGTAGAGTTGTATGCTTTCATTTGAAAAGTCCTTTCAAGGATTAAATTCCTAAAGGCACATTGTATAAATTTTAATAAAGATCTTTGTTTGAGTGGGGTTTTTAAGTCCCCACTCTCATCCTCCCCCATTTGGGGAGGATTGTGTTGTGTTCATCTTTTACATGCTTAGGTTAGATGTTTTTGTTCTCATCATAATTACATCTTTTTCTTAGAATATTAATTGTTAATCTATCACATCTAATGCATTGAATGAGTTGATTACTTCAATTTTTAATTGCTTATCTTTCATAAAAGTAAATCAACTGCTTAAATCTCTTGAATCTCACCATAAGGTGGATCAAGAGTGCTCTCTGTCGGAGAGTTTAATCAACCATTTTCATCTCAAGTGTTTAATCAATTAATCCTTACATAAAACTCTTGAACTTGCAGAAACACAAGTCAAGAGCACTCTCTATCGGAGAGCATCTTTAGTTTGCATAACCCCTACATTAGTCTCATCTAGATTAGATAAGACTCTTGAACCTCTGTCATAAGACAAGGTCAAGAGCGCTCTCTATCGGAGAGTTTAATTAATTAATTTAATAAAACCTTCAACACACACACCCCATAATTAATCAACTTCGTTGATCATCCTTCACCTAGTATGCTCTGTCGACTTTCGGGTTGGGCTCGTACTCAGAACGGTGAACGGACTTGTTAAGTTCGCGCAAGAGTAACTTAATTAAAACTTTTGCCCCATAACCAACGCACCGGCATTGTTTCATTTAAATACCGAGGCATGTGGGCAAATTCCAAGTGTGGGTGTCGGGCAACCTAATCTAGGCACAGTTAATTAAGTTATTGAACACTTAGCTGTGACCCCAGACAGGTCCGTCATGTCTTCGAACGGAGCCACTAAAGGTATTTCCAGTTAGGACATCCAGCTACCTTAAGCAAGACCACTATTAAAAAACTCTTAAAATCCACCAAGAGCACTTGCACAACCTGTTG
>LPNX010604561.1:152739-352527 GCA_001517045.1 Pseudotsuga menziesii | reverse complement strand
TAGCAAATATATGAGTAGATACAAAATATATATTACTGTCAGTCATACACAGCCTTATATTGGTCTGCAATATCAATCTCAGCCCCAATCCAGACTTTTTTTTTTTTAAAGAATTAGGGTTTACTTCAACAAAAAAATGGGTTCACTTCAAAATTCACGCAGCATATATATGATCAGGCACTAGTTTTCAACGCAAGCACCAGTATATTATCAGTATTATATCATCAGACTCAGCATATATATGATCAGGCACCAGTTTTCAACGCAGGCACCAGTAAAAAAAACGTTTTACCTCCACGCAGCCTCAGTATAGCATACAGCTCAGTCTTATCACAATATAATTCAACGATTTCAGGCTTTAGGGAGATTGTATCACGTCCAGCTGCCGAGAAGATGATGCAAAGTTATAATGGGCTAATGCATGGGAGAAAGGCGTTTGGATGGAGGTCTGAAGGTTGGAGTCGAGTCAGCCATGGCCGATAAGAGATGAGGCTGCAGCACTGCAATATTACTTAATTGCAGGTTTGTACTAGCAACACTGTATCAGTCTACAGCATTCTTCACACAGCACGCTGGTTCTTCACGTTCAAAGTTCAATACTCATTCCACTCAACAGTCACGGTCCAATATTGCAGTCACGGTCACTCAACGTGCTTGCAGAGAACAGTCTCCACGCAGGATAGAGGACGCAGTTCCTCAATGCAAGATCTCACAAAATACAACTCACAGCTTTCACCATTCAACGCACGGCTTCCACCACTGTGACATGCATCAATGCAGCCTACCTTTCACGCCGGGTCTGGCTCAGTCATATCAATCTTTAGTCTTCAACGAGAGAAGTCAAGAGTCTTTAACGCAGCAAGAGTCTTCACGCCGGCATCAATATCTCCACGCAGGCAGCTCCACATTCAACACCAAACCTCCTTCTAGCTCCACAGCAAACTCACGCAGAAAAATAGGGCAAAAATAGGGTTTATGCGTTTACCTCCACGCAAAGGAATGATGCCAAAATTCTTTCACAGAGCAACTCTTTCACATAGCATTCTTCAATATACAAAATATACGAGCTTCAAATACACAGCAGAGAGCAGTCTTTAACGCATCATATACCACATTCTCCACATCAACACGCAGCCAGGAGGGTTTATGCAGCCAGGAGGGCGCATAAACTACCACATTCTCCAAATCAACACGCAGCCAGGAGGGTTTATGCAGCCAGGAGGGCGCATAAACTACCACATTCTCCAAATCAACACGCAGCCAGGAGGGTTTATGCAGCCAGGAGGGCGCATAAGTGCAGAGGCAATGAGAGGCCGCGGGAAGGATAGAATAAACTAAGCCGAAACCTTAAAACTGTAGAGGAATAAACTCATCAGGCAGCAAAAATGAGAACACTATATTCACAGCAGAGTGAGACCAAGCCCACTTCTCAATGCAGCACACAAAACTCAATCGAGAAGGAATTGTAACGTATACAATGCATGCAGGCAGGAGAGACTGGCAGGCAGAATGGCAGCCAGGAGTTATGGCAGACAGCGCTGCTCTGATACCACTTGTTGGTAATAACTCCCGATTCCAAATTGATTATTCAAATGCAAATGCCTATATTTATACATTTCATGAGGCGGTTGATTACCAGCCTTTTCGCCTTCCTATCTATTCATATTCCTATTATTTATTTACAATAATCCTGACGGATTATTCTAACACAACCTAATATTCAATAGTTTTATTTCAAGACTTGCTTTTAATTTCTTTACGCATTTTCAGTATTTTGACTCCATAAGGCACTAGTCTGTTTTAATCCACATAACTGTTATATTGGGATCAATTGTCTGTGGCCTCTTTAATTTCTATCTATGAATGCACATTTATGAAGTCTTGAACTATTTCTTATCATTCAATCTCTTGTTAGCAACGTGGATTGCTTTATGTGTCGAACTCATAATAAACACACACTTCTAATCATAACAAACTCCTAAGTAACATCCATCCGGATCCGTGACTAAGTAAAACACTTTAACAACCTTAAGAGCCTTAGAAAACTCTTTTATAGGGACTACCCCCCTTGGCTTCGTTAGGAGTTAGCCTAAACAAAGGAGCTAGGAGTAGGTGACAGTACCTAGCTCTGTGCTTGCCCCCAAGGTCACGCCTCTCCCACTTTCTCAAGTGAGGAGACAGCTTTCATTAGATTTCTGCTGCTGGTGTGCAATCGGCCTCCAACATCTTTTGGCGCCGTTGCCGGGGACAAATCTTTTTGTTCCTGGACGACCTTTGTTTCTTTTAGTTTTTACCTTGTTCCCTTTTTTGGTAGATTTTAGTCCAATCACTCTCTGAAATTAGACTTAAGTCCACCTGGTGACTCCACTATCAGTTAACACCTCAATGTATTCTACTAAAAGAAACTCTGAAGGTTTGTTCGATTTCATCCCTGACCCTGAAAAAGTCTATAGGAGGAGATTGAACAAATTATCTTCTCGTAGGATCCTTGCAAAACTTGGATCTGAGTCTATTTCAGACATCCACCTTTTATTTCCTAAAAACACTAATACCTCTGTTTCTGACATAATGGACGAGTATTTTACTCAGCTTGACTTTTCTCAGATAGCAGGTCAACCCAACCGTCTTCCAGACAAAGCTGTCGAGAAGCTCCCGATGTATACAGGCACTGATGCCATTACCTCCGCCATGCACCTCAGGAGCTTTTCTAGGTTTATCAACGCTTATGTCAATGATCCGGTCAGCCAACATGATGATGTATATATGAAGTTATTTGCGCTATCTTTGGATGGAAAGGTCGGCGACTAGTATAACAATTTACCAGATAATGCTTTCAACACTAGCTACTTTCAAGACCTCTTTCACCAACAAGTTCGGTGAAAAGAAAGAACCTCGGCATCAACTTGCGTCCTTGACCAACATAAAAAAGAAGGATACGAAAACAATGGACGAGTTCAACACTAGGTTCACTGAGTTGTCTAAAGCCATCCCTACTGATTATGCCCCAACTGCAACAACCATTCTGGTCTATTACATTGAGGCACTTAATGGCAAAATGCAATACCAAATCAGAGACAAGGAGCCTACTAACTTGCTCCAGGCTCAGGAAATGGCAATTAAAATCGATCTGAACATGCAGAAATCTGGTGAATCTAACCTCCACGGTTATTCAAGGTCTTCAACCCCTTTGAAAATTAGTGAACCTAAAGAAAAGGATCCTTTATCAGCTATGAAGGATGCCTATGAAAAACAAATGATTGAAATGAAAAGGGAGATGAAGAAAAATATGGAGGAGGCAGAACAGAAACACTTAGAGCAGTTGAAGGAGATTCAAAATAGGGTGATAACGATGGAAAGAACTCAAACTCAGCCTGCTCCTAGAACCTTTCTTGCCAAGCCAACTTGGCAAAGAAAGCCTCCCAACCATGAGCAGAGGCCTCCCCATCAGCTAGAGGCCGCTAACATGGTTGAGCAGCATAAGCCATTTTGCAGGGCATGTGAAGACCTTCATGAAGAATCTTCTTGTTATTATGCATGCTATGTTCAAGAGCATGGTTTTCCAGAGGGTTGTGGTCTTAAAGCATCATAAAGCGAGCCTGAGTACATAAACTGTGTAGATGACATGCATGATATTTCCGGAGAAAGTTGGAGAGAGACAAAACAATATTCAAGAGAGCCTGAATACATTAACACAGTTGGACAGCTCCATTCTTTCACCATAGAAACCCGGGGTCAAGTCGAAGATTATAGTCAACAATTGGATGATCTCACTAAAAATTTAGCACTAATCCTACTAATGAGCATAATGATGATATTTTGGAAGGTTTACTACCTTGTGACCTTTTTTTCTGAAGAAGATGACTATGATCATGAGGGGAGATATAGAATCAGATGTGATATAAGTGAGGAAGAATCCCTTACATCTGAGATGGATGATAACTTTGAGACTTTAATTAAAAATCCAATCTTAGAAGTTTCATGTGATGAGATTCCTCCATGCACTCCACCAGATGACAAATATTTGGAAAGTTGGGTCCCTTGTGATATCTTTGAAACCCAGCTTTTAGAAGAAGATCGTTTTGAGCAAAATGAGAAGTGTAGACAAGGACTTGATACCAGTGATGAGGCATCTCTCATATCTGACATAGATGGTGATGATGACTATTGGACCTTTATTGAAAATCCAACCTACGATACCTTTGAGAATATTTTTGAGAATCTCATCTATGATATGTCCAGCAAGGGGAGTTGTTATTCTGAGACTTATGAAAGTTATAAGAAAGAGCATTCAGAGTTTTCATATGATCAATCAGAATTGTATCTAAGAATCGGTAATAAGGATTTGAAAAAGCAGTGCGGTGAGGAATCAGATGGGATACAACTAGTTGAAGTTTTTTCTCAGCCATCGTCTTCACATATAGATGTTCCTTATGTTTTGGAGCACCTTGGGGCTTATACAATGAGTTATTATTTGATAAGCCTTGATGATCAGCATGATGGAGTAGTCGACCTGCCGCATTATCCCGATTTGTATATCAGCGCTATCCAGTCATGGATAGAAGCAGCCTACACGAGCATCTACCAATTTGGGAATAAGTTTGACGACATTATCCATGCCTATGATTCCCCATCCAGCCCGCCCTTTCTGGATCATCACACAGGTTTGCATTTTCTGGAAATTGTGTCCTTACTTTGGCTGTTAACCAAAGACAAGGCAAAACCTTTTTATATTAATAAAATGCTTAGGTGGCTACACTGGATTTATGATTAAACCTAACCTTTTTTGTATCATGCTTAGAGTAGGAAAATAGGCTCCTTAAAGTGAGCATTTATCTTAGCATTTTTCTTTTTAGAAATAAATAAATTTTTCAGTTAAGTTTTGTCATTTCTTTGAATAAAGTAACTTTTGGATCATTGGCTCTTTTTCATAAAACTTGTGCTACTGAGGTTTTTCTTGTCAAGTTGAGATGTTTTTACAGGATGTGGAAACCAGGGATTCTGGTGTTCTCGTATACTCTCCTTGCATAAGAGATTAGATCGAGCACACATCCCACAGTTGGAGCCAGATGTTATCCACTAATTTTGCACTTAGTTGGGTTACCTGAGGAGCCGCTGGTTGACAAACATGTTCAATGTTTGATTCCAGTGTATCAATTGATCCGTCTTCGTGCCCAGCCAATATTGGCTAGCCAGTTTTTTATTTGAATAATTTTGACCATAGCCCCGCAGGGTTTGTAATAAAATGTGCTAGTAGGGTATTTTTTGAGTGGTTCGGACTCCTGAGGTGTAGAATCTCAAATAAGGTATTCCAGGGAGTTTTTTGCCCCTGACAATTATGCTTTGCCTATAGCTAAGTATAATTGACGAGGTTTTCTCCCGCTTCCTCCAAAGCTGGAATGCCCGATGTTGAATTCTGGGCCTTGGGGGGTTATTAGAGCCCAACTGAGTGTTATAAACCTACTAGGCATTATTTAAGTAGAGCATGGTCTTGTCCTAAGTCATCTGGACATATAAAAAAAATTCGAAAAAATCTTTTTCGAACAGGGAAAAAATTATTTTTTAATTTTTAATTATTTTTCCTAAGTTTTTTGGGTTAATTTTTCCATAAATTAAATGGAAAAAACCTGTTTGTAATAAGCCAGTCATCAAAACCCCGAATTCAGTGATTGAAGGCTCTAACCTTAAGCCAAAAATCATTCTTGATCGACGAGCCAGTCAGAACCAACTTTCAGATCATCAATCGGATACATAATGCACTTTTTCTCAAAAAAAGTCAATTTTGAGGAAAAAAATGAATTTTTATTAAAAATGATTATTTTGAAGAAAATTAAAACTCTCCAAATTAATCCAAATTCTGCGAAATAAAAGGCTAAATGACATCTCATTGGGCATTTATGATGATTGGAGTTATCATAACTCAACTTCAGTCAGCATTAAGTGAGAAATTAATTAATATTCAGTTAGCAGACATGTCATCTCCAGCTAAAAAATGAGATGGAGAGCATTCCTTGGTCCAGTGATTTGATCGAGGTAGAGAATGAGGCTTTCACCATCAGTGGCCTTCCCAAACCTAGCAGAGGCTGCACCCAGACCTAAAGAGATGGTTTACCAACATCCCAGACGCCTCCTTCAACCATTCACGCCCCTCTCTCTCCTGAAGGCGCCTTCCACACGTGTGAGCTCATCTGTGGCTTGTCTTGGGTGTTTAGGGTTGGAGTGGGGGCGCCTTGCCTAGGTGGAGGCCTCCCCTCACTCCGAGCTCTTCAATTTAGGTTTGGCTTCTCAGTCAGGTGACCAGGCCGGTTAGGTTATGTGATTTGGTTTTACGGTTTTAGCACTCTCTCATTGTATAAATAGAGGCTCTATCAGAGTGGATGAATTTGCAGAGAACCTCTGCCATATGATTGTAATTTTTTATCTATGTTATGAATAAAGTTGAGTCTTTGGAGGACAATTCATTGGTGCAAGAACTTTCATGGTGAATGTGTGGCTAATAATCAAGGTGATATCTGTTTAATTGTCTTCTTATTTCATGCATGCTCTGATTATCTAGCTTAGATGGTTATAATCTAATCCATAGAGTAGGCATTTGAAGCTTCAACTTGCTTGCTTATGTGTGGCTATTCACGATTTAGGAATTGCATAACGTATTCAATTGTACTCATGCTTTCCGGTTCCTGTTTGGTTTACATATACTAGATATAATCACTTGCTTGAATGGTGTTTCAGTTTTGCAGATCCCTTGGTGTGAAGTAGAGATCAGAGCTCAGTTGCATCTCATATCTCTTCAAAACATTTTTTCTAATTTTTCTTGTCTCACAGGTTCCTTCCACGCTCAAGTTTACTCAAGCTAGGGCTTGAGGTTTTTCTTATCCATCCTCAAATTTAAAAAACAAAATTTTACTTTCCAGTTACTTTGGTTCTTTGTTTCATAACAAGTAGATCTAAGTATTAAATCTCATCTTTTATATCTCTTGTTATATAGATCTAAGAGTTTCCTTTGTTAAAAGCTTATCTCACAAAGGTTTAGATCTAGTTTTGTTTAGTACTTGAAGTAGCATCAAAGTCCCATCTTTTGCACAAGTATTAAATTGTAAATTTTTAGTGTATTGTATTGTCTAATCCACCATTTTGCAGGAAAATAGCTCGCTGGTTTCTCACTTTTCATGACAGGTTAAGCGGAAAACCTAGTATAAATTCAAAGAAATAAGCTGCAAAAAACCTTCCTCTTTTCCTCTTCTTTGTCCCCTTTCTGCAGGTTGCCTTGTTTGCCTTCCTTCTACTCTTTCTTCTTCGCTGCCCCGTTTTTGCCTTAGTTTACCACCTTATTTCATCACTTTGGACAGCCCTAGTGTGCCCTAGTTTGTGCCCCTTTTTTACTCCTTTTTGCCCTAGTTTTTGGGCCTTCTTCCACCTTGTTTTTGGCCCCTTCTTCCACCTTGTTTTTGGCCCCTTCTTCCCCTTTTTGTTCGCAGCCCTGTTTTTGACATTTTATGACAGCCATCTTCCTTCTCTTTCGTTGTCCCGTTTTTATCATTTCTTGCACTCCTTTGGTCATATAGTTGGCTGCCCTATTCCTCCCTTTGCTTGCTTTCGACTTCCTCTTCGTTCTCTTTTCTTCTTCCCCTCCTTTTCTTCTTACTTTCAGCATTTTTTTTCCTTGTTCTTTTGCCCTTATTCAAACATCTTATTTTCCCTTTTCACAAGTTTCAAAAAGATCTTCAAGTAAAAGTAAAGCACTCTCCTTTTTACATAAGTTTTAATAATAGTAGAGTTGTATGCTTTCATTTGAAAAGTCCTTTCAAGGATTAAATTCCTAAAGGCACATTGTATAAATTTAAATAAAGATCTTTGTTTGAGTGGGGTTTTTAAGTCCCCACTCTCATCCTCCCCCATTTGGGGAGGATTGTGTTGTGTTCATCTTTTACATTCTTAGGTTAGATGTTTTTGTTCTCATCATAATTACATCTTTTTCTTAGAATATTAATTGTTAGTCTATCACATCTAATGCATTGAATGAGTTGATTACTTCAGTTTTTAATTGCTTATCTTTCATACAAGTAAATCAACTGCTTAAATCTCTTGAATCTCACCATAAGGTGGATCAAGAGTGCTCTCTGTCGGAGAGTTTATTCAACTATTTTCATCTTAAGTGTTTAATCAATTAATTCTTACATAATACTCTTGAACTTGCAGAAACACAATTCAAGAGCACTCTCTATCGGAGAGCATCTTTAGTTTGCATAACCCCTGCATTAGTCTCATCTAGATTAGATAAGACTCTTGAACCTCTGTCATAAGACAAGGTCAAGAGCGCTCTCTATCGGAGAGTTTAATAAATTAATTTAATAAAACCTTCAACACACACACCCCATAATTAATCAACTTCGTTGATCATCCTTCACCTAGTATGCTCTGCCGACTTTCGGGTTGGGCTCGTACTCAAAACGGTGAACAGACTTGTTAAGTTCGCGCAAGAGTAACTTAATTAAAACTTTTGCCCCATAACCAACGCACCGGCGTTGTTTCATTTAAATATTGAGGCATGTGGGAAAATTCCAAGTGTGAGCGCTGGGCAACCTAATCTGGGCACAGTTAGTTAAGTTATTGAACACTTAGCTGTGACCCCAGACAGGTCTGTCATGTCTTCGAACGGAGCCACTGAAGATATTTCCGGTTAGGACATCCAGCCACCTTAAGCAAGACCACTATTAAAAAACTCTTAAAATCTACCAAGAGCACTTGCACAACCTAATATTCAATAGTTTTATTTCAAGACTTGCTTTTAATTTATTTACGCATTTTCAGTATTTTGACTCCATAAGGCACTGGTCTGGTTTAATCCACAAAACTGTTATATTGGGATCAATTGTCTGTGGCCTCTTTAATTTCTATCTGTGAATGCACATTTATGAAGTCTTGAACTATTTTTTATCATTTAATCTCTTGTTAACAACATGGATTGCTTTATGTGTCGAACTCATAATAAGCACACACTTCTAATCATAACAAACTCCTAAGTAACATCCATCTGCATCCACGACTAAGTAAAACACTTTAACAACCTTAAGAGCCTTAGAAAACTCTTTTGTAGGGACTACCCCCCTTGGCTTCGTTAGGAGTTAGCCTAAACAGAGGAGCTAGGAGTAGGTGACAGTACCTAGCTTTGTGCTTGCCCCCAAGGTCACACCTTTCCCACTCTCTCAAGTGAGGAGACAGCTTTCATTAGATTTCTGTTGCTGGTGTGCAATCGGCGGACAACAGGGAGCCAGCTTAGGATTTACATTGCAAAGCTTTTGCCTATAAGGTTTGGATCCTTCTTTCAGAGGGATAGTATGTTCTATGATAGATGGATCATATGTCTTCAAGTCATCATAAGTCCAGGCAAAAACGTCCTTATACTCACAAATCAGGTTTTCAATCTCTTTTCGTTCTTTGGGGGAAGCGTTATTTCCGATCTTAACCATTTTAGGGGAAACAGGAGTTCCTATGTCTATCTCAATAACCTCATCAACATGCTCATCCCTTCTTCCTTTGTACTCGTCATGCCTATTAAAATTCTTTTCTGAAGGTATAGACAATTCAATGGCATCTATATCACATAATGACTGATTCTGCATCTGATCTTCTAACGTGATAGTGTTATCTTGAGGAAAATCAATACAATGCAAGGAACGGACTATCTAAGCATCATTATCAAAAACTTGCCAATGATCTTGATTATCAAGAACAGATGGCCTAAACAAAACTTGTACCTTGCATTTCTTTTCTTTCAAGTATTCAAGAATTTCAAAAGTGCACGCAATTATAGATAAGGAATCAACAAGTGTGTTTTCCTCCCTAGGGACTGCTCTAATCAAAAAAGAATCAAACATCTCTATGGCATCCCATACTACATTTCGGTAGCTGCGTAGTCTATCGTTCTTAGCTACAAACAGATTTTTTTCCTGAGAGACGACTAAGTCTGAATCATCAACTACGCTTAAACGCTTTATCTTCATGTCTCTAACAAGTTCTAGTCCTAAAAGCAAAGCTTCATATTCGGCCACATTGTTGGTGTGTTGAAAAGTTAACTCTGAAGGGTCCTCCCATGTTTTTGGTGTGGGTGTGATGAGAGGACCAGAAACTTTTGTCCTTATGTATTTATGTAACAAAGTGACGTTTATGTAAATAAAGTGAATGTGTTTTTATACTTTAGAAAAGTGGGTCACACTTAAATTATGTATTTAATAATTAAATTTTTTAATTATTAAAAGTGAGTTAAGTTGTAGACCCTTGATTTTGTAAATGATTTTCAACCTTAGATTAGGTAGTTAATGAAGGTAGTTACCAAAGTTAAGTATAAAACAAAGAGATAGGACAAATGAAGACACCTACCATCAACGAAGAGAGAGAAAGAAGTTTGAGACCAAAGGAGAAAGGGAAAACCTTTGGCACAATTCTCAATGCTGCAGCAGAAGGTACAACAGCATTAATTACAGCCTGAGCAGTCCATACAACCACATGTGGGCACAAATCCGGAGGCAAAAAGTACAACAACAGTGTGACAAGCTGTACAGCATTAATTGCAGGCTGACACAAATCCCAAGGCAACAAAAAGTACAGTCTGTACCACACATGTGACAAAAGTACAGTTCCGTACAGCGCACATGTGAGGCCTTACAGCAGATTGTTGGCACAGATTTCGAGGTAACTTGTTGAAAATGGTTTCTGGGAATTTTTGCCTATAAGGTTCAGAAGACTAATTTTTCAAGTGTTGTTGAAAAATTTCTGAATTTTCTTCTTTAATGACAAAATCTTCTTTCTAGGGTTTTTCCCAAGTAGTGGGGTTTTGCCCGGTCTTAGACCAAACATCTGTGTTTTTCATGTGTCACTGCTTGAGTATTGGAATAGTTCTTGATCTTGGTGGTTCATATTTTTAATTTTTAATTATAAACCCTAGGTTGATCAAGTGTTTGACATAATATGTAAATGAGAGAATTCATATTTATGTCTGAATTTCTTCATGGTATCAGAGCCAAGTCCAAGTTGAGGTTATTCAAGTTTTGAATCACATAACAAAATTGTGTTGTCTTTCAATTTAAGATTTGTTGCAAGTTGTTTTCTTCAAATGATGAGCATTAGGTACGAAGATCAGTTGGATGGCATATCCAACTATGTACCTTGGAAAGTGAGGATAACTGCAGTGCTCAAAGAATGAAAAATCTGGAGCTTTGCAAGCACCGTGATGACGAAGCCCACTGATAAGGATGAGTTAGCAGAATTTGAAGCCTTAGAAGCCAGAGCCCAAAGGGTGATCCTGGATGGTGTGAAAGATCATCTTATCCCTCATTTGGCAAAGAAAAAGATTGCCAATGATATGTGGGATGTCTTGAAGCAACTGTTCAAGGCAAAGAATGAGAATCGAAAGATGGCCTTGAAAGACAAGTTACACAATATAAAGATGATAAAAGATGAAAGTGTAACTTCCTATCTAACTCGAGTGGCTCAAATCAGAGACAAGTTAGCAGCGGTAGGAGAGACCATCTCAGACTTGGAATTGGTAAGGATAGCCCTAAAGGGCTTTACCAAGAGATGGGAGGTCTTTGTCAAATGTATTGTTGGCAGAAAGAAACTTCCGGACTGGTCCAGGCTATGGGATGATTTCACCCAAGAGGAGATTCAAGAAGGAGTTGTGGGTGGGCAAGTCAGTGAGGAGGTGGAGCATAATGTTGCTCTTACAGCAAAGACAAACAAGAAAAAGAAAGACCTCAGTCAGATCAGGTGCTACCATTGTGGTCAAATGGGGCATTATGCCTCGAAGTGTTCTAAGAAAAAGATTGTGAAGACTGAAAGAGATGTGGCAGCCTCTGTAGTAGTAGAAGAATATGCCAAGAAGTTTGAGCAAGAGTTTTCTCTTGTCTCAATTGATTCCAGTGTAGGGTGTTCTACCTTTAAGCATGTTTGGGTTGTTGACAGCGGTGCAACCAGACATATGACTGGAGTCTATGACTCTTTTCAAATGATTACAATGTTGGGGTCGGGACACTTTATTCAGACAGATGTTGATAGTCCCCAGAGTGCTATACAAGGGGTTGGAACAGTGAGATTCCAACTAGACCTTAGAGAGTTCCTAGATATACATGGAGTTTTGTTTGTACCTGGGATGAGAGTAAGCAAACTCTTAGTTTCATCATTCGAGGATGATGGCTATGGGATGATGCTCAGGTCTAGTCATATCTTCTTGTATTGAAGAGATGAGCCAGTTGGTACCACCATTTTATTGGGTGATCGCAGGGACAAACTATATGTCCTACGAGGGCATGTTGTACGACCAGGAGCAGGAGTAGGAGGATGGCTATCGGAGTCGGAGGATGAGGATAATGTTGCATTTGATAGATATGGACCTGAAGAGGAGAGTGACTCTCTCCAAAGCAATGGCAAGAGGCTCAGCCAATCAAGTGATGGTGTAGTTGAGCAGGATGATGGGACTCAGGTTGAGTCTCAGGCTTCAAAGTTTCAGTTCGAGATAGAGCATCTGTTTTTGAGGATGATTCCAAAGTAGGAGGGAGATGTTGCAGGAGTTAGAGATGGAGATAGTGTTTCGGACCTTCCTCGTTAGGAGGGAGTGTTGAAAAGTTAACTCTGAAGGGTCCTCCCATGTTTTTGGTGTGGGTGTGATGAGAGGGCAAGAAACTTTTGTCCTTATGTATTTATGTAACAAAGTGACGTTTATGTAAATAAAGTGAATGTGTTTTTATACTTTAGAAAAGTGGGTCACACTTAAATGATGTATTTAATAATTAAAGTTTTTATTTATTAAAAGTGAGTTAAGTCGTAGACCCTTGATTTTGTAAATGATTTTCAACCCTAGATTAGGTAGATGATGAAGGTAGTTACAAAAGTTAAGTATAAAACAAAGAGAGAAGACAAATGAAGACACCTACCATCAATGAAGAGAGAGAAAGCAGTTTGAGACCAAAGGAGAAAGAGATAACCCTTGGCACAATTCTCAATGCAGCAGCAGAAGGTACAGCAGCATTAATTACAGCTTGAGCAGTCTATATAGCCACGTGTGGACACAAATCCCGAGGACAAAAGTACAAAAACAGTCTGACAAGCTGTACAGCATTAATTGCAGGCTAACACAAATCCCTAGGCAGCAAAAAGTACAATCCATACCACATGTGTGACAGAAGTACAGTTCCGTACAACGCACGTGTGAGGCCGTACAGTAACCGTACAGCAGATTGTTGGCACAGATTTCAAGGTAACTTGCTGAAAGTGGGTTTTGGGAATTTTTGCCTGTAGGGTTCAGAAGAATAATTTTTCAAGTGTTGTTGGAAAATTTCTGAATTTTCTTCTTTAATGACAAAATCTTCTTTCTAGGGTTTTCCCCAAGCAGTGGGGTCTTGCCCGGTCTTAGACCAAACATCTGTGTTTTTCATGTGTGAATGACTTACTTGAGTATTGGAACAATTCTTGATCTTAGTGGTTCATATTTTTAATTTTTAATTATAAACCCTAGGTTGATCAAGTGTTTGACATAATATGTAAATGAGAGAATTCATATTTATGTCTGAATTTTTTCATGGTTCAATCAAATTCTAACCGGAAGGAGTGCATGGTTTCTTCTCCTGCGGGTGAAATCAAGACAATGCCAGCTCCAGCACCATGTCTAGACTTAGCACCGTCGAAATGCATTTTCCAAATGTTACTAGGAGGGAAAGGATGTGGTCTAGCTTCTTCCCAATAATTTGCTAATACAATAAAAATTTCAACATCTAAGGCATGCATAGCATCATCAAACAAATGGTCTGGAGTTTCTACATGTTCCATCATGGGTGGCTCATTCATTAATTTGATCGTGGTGGTCTCATTAATAGGGACTGTTGCGTACATAAGATCTAATTGAATGCTTCCTCCCAATTTCGCTGCCCATTCTCTAGAAAGGAGCATACCCCAAACATCAGGAATATCAATGACCAAGACATTCAAAGTTATCTCGACATCTGGATAAGCTGTCAATTTCATCTTTAAATTTTCAATCACTCCCTTAGATTCTACAGGTCATGAATCCATGCCACAAACATTTCCAAATTGTCAGGTAGTGGTTAACTCGAGTTGGTTCATGACCTTATATGGCATTACATTTACTTCAGCTCCAAAATCTAACATATAGTTATGGAGAATCAATTAGTTTATTTCTAGGACCACATAGAAAGGGGGATACCCGTCACCTTTGTTCATCACACTTTGAATCATGACAGGGGGATCCCTTGTTACTTTGGGCATTGGTTTTGGTATCCTGGCTTTAGGTTGTATTCCCAAATACTTCACGGCCTTTCTACTTATTGATGGTACTTTCAATAACTCTTGTAGTGACACTAACATACTTAGCTTATTAAGGAATGGAGACATATCAATATTCAACCCAAAGTTGTTAGTCTTTTCTTTCTTTTCTACTTTCAACCCTAAAACTCCATGACCTGAGCTTTAACAAACAAGATTTTACCAACTTCTTTAGCGATATCGACACCATTAGATTTGACAACTTATTTGTGAGGTCTATACTGATTAGTTCTTGAGACACAGTCTTGTCCTGGGGTGGATCTCTTTTCAAAATTCTAGCGTTCCGAGGTGGTTTCCACATATTTCATTTGACAACAGTAGGTTTAAGAGTTGGGGTAGTTATGATGTCTTTCTTAGGAGGTGCCACTACCTTCTTTATTTGAGTAACTTGTTGTTGGTTGTTTCCTTTAGGACTCTTAGCTCTTGTTATAGGAGTGCTTTCATTACGATGAGGCATGCTACTAGCTGGTGGCTTCCTAGGTTTGATAGACATATCATCGCTTTTATTAGGGATAACTTTAGATTGAGATCGAGTGATCGCGTAACTACTATTTCCAACTTCTTTTACCTTACGAGGTTTTCGTTGTTCATTCGTGAATTGAGGACCGTCAAATTCTATATAGTCTTCATTACATTGTTGGGTTAAAAGGGCGAAGACTGAAAGCATTTCACTCATTGCAGTTGTGAATTTCTCAGTCAATACATAGTCAGAATCAAATTCTTCGTAAAAATCCATATCTTTTAATAAGGGGTTTTGAATGTTATACTCGTGGGTAGGTCCCTCAGGGCAATCGCGTTGTGGAGTTGCCAGGTGAACGAATTGTCGTGTTCACCAAAATAAAATGTCGTACGAGAGGTAAAAACAATACAGTGATTGTACAAAATTAAATAATTTGAAAATGCAACCACTAGGTTTAAAACAGAATGTGATATGAATGAATAAGCAATAAAACCATTCACAAAACCCAGAGGTAAGTAAAATGAACCAAGGTAAGCCTCTACCTCCCCGGCAATGGCACCAAAAATGTTATCATGAATCTTGTAGTTGCCCCAATATAGAAATCCAATACAGGATGGCATAGGGGATGGGCAAACAAAGCCGTGTCCTACGAAAATCCTAAACCCTAAATATGGATGGTTGTCACACCGATTAAGACTTCCTTTGCTTTATGCCACTCAAGAAGCCCAAGCGACAATGGGGGAGACGCAAATCAATCCTGAAAGGAAAGATCTAAGACAAATCACCAGATCAGACTCCTGGCGGAAAATTCATAAGGTGAGTGCTTAAAACCCTAGACTCGAAGGATAAGCCACAGATTAAGGGTACTTAAGTAGGGGTGGTTAAATTAGACTGATAATGTTACTCAAGTGAAAATATAAAGTGGCTTGTGAAGATTTTGATCAGATCTAACATTTAGTGTGCCGGTTCAAAATGATCAAACCCGAACCCCTAGGGGGGATTTAAGCAAATAATTGAGAAATCCCCAGGACGTAGTCAATATTGAAGATTATGGCTTCTTGCACACTAACTTGGATGAAAGATTCAACAATGAAAAGATCCAAGCGAAACCAAAACAACAGCAAGAGGAAACTGACTAACAGTTCAAGGAGGGGCGTTTTCTCTCTCTTAAGATTAGTGCCTGGAGATGGGCAAAGGAGTCTAATGTTGACGCTTAGGAGGAAGAGAGGGTTTTTCAATATGCCGAACAAAACCATGATCGCCAAATTTGCAGATTCCCAGTGCAAATTGGCCCAATGAATTTTCCTACTAATGACGGTTTTCTGAATAAAAGCAGTGATGGGCAATGCATGCAGAAATTAAACGGTGGAGAATTTTCCTATGAGACATACCTGGATTTTGTAGAAGACCTCTGAGATGATGAAGAATGTTGCTTTCTTGATCAAATGAGTATTCCGGAGAAGATCTTGATGTAGTTCAACTTCAGCCAGTGACCTTAGCGCCCCCTTTAACCTACCAAGCCAGAGAAAATCAAACGATAAGACAGACAAACAGGATCTGTAGAATAAAGAACAGGTAGGCAGTAAAAAATCATAAAGAAGGAGCTACTCCCTTAACCGAACACCCAAGAGACGAGATAGGGTAAGTTTCCCCACAACTGTGCCCTCCTCTAGCGCGCCTCCTTCAGCTTGCAGACAAATGGGTAAAGGAAAAGTACAAGATCTATCCCGAAGCAAGCTCAGTGAAGAAAGACAACAATTCCAATCATCAAATCATCAACTCATCAATAAAGCTCAGAATGTAATCCTAGACAAATCTCTTTATCCAATATTCAGGTGCCAGAGCTCATAGCTTACATAGCTTACAATGGGGGGGTCACCTCTCTTAAATAGTTTGAGAGTGTGTCCACATTTCAACAAACTATCATCTGACGGTTGAGATTAAGACATCATCAACGACGGAGATCAAAAGTACAAAGATCAACACATGGATCAAGTGACCACATCAACAAGCGTGGGCACACTTTGCTCAAGAACGCCTATCTAAGGTGAAAGTCACGATATAACATAAGATGTGACATGATAATACATAGGAGGGGGTCACTAGGGGCTTAATTCACCCTAGGCCCCTTTACAACTTCATATCATATGATATAACAATGAAATACATCAATAGCCAAGTTGAGGGGGCGCCCCTTGGGGGGCTTTCCCTCACTGACTGAGCCAAAACAAAATAATCCGGACAAATACTGACTAAAAACTGCTGAAGAACTGGTCGGGATGCTGAAACACATCATCTGCCAAAATTCCAAGCCATTTCCTTGACCCAAAACCAAATCAATTTTTTCAGTGAAATTCCTAGTTCATTTTTGTTGGTACATCCTCTAGAAAATGATAAAATCATTATAACTCTGTCCAAGATGAGAACTGGGGCCAACTGACTACATCGGATGACCTAGAGGTGGAGAAGAATGGTATAAGTGACTACTCATACCCCCTAGAACACTGCACTTCTCAAGGAGAACCAAAAACATTGCCATCTGTAATAAAATTTGATCATTTGGCCAATAATAAAGTAATAATAATCACTGATCAAGAGATCTGAGGCCAAACTCTCAAAACTGAAACTGTAGTATTGGTCCTAGGCATGTCTGGAACAATTATATACCATGTTGTTTCTTGAGTCACTACCTTGGGAACCGTGCTTGACTTGGTAAAATTGGCTTGACTAGGTCAAAGTACCCAAACTGAAAGTGAGATACTGTATCCATATGATCTTGTAAGTATCAAGGGTAAGAAATGCTCCGATGGTGTATATCAAAATCAAGCTTAAGTCAAGTTATCCATAATCATGGTGACAATAATAATAGTAAGTAAAGATACCTATGCTTCTGAAAAATCTTGGAACCTTCTGGAAGTCTGCTTGTTCATGTGATACTTAAAAAGTGTAAACAAAGTGCTATTGTTGGGTGAGGATGGAAAACAAGGCTAGGTAAATGGAAATGACTTGTAACTGACCTTGATCACATGATCTTTCGGAATGTTTGACAATTAAACACGACCACAGTAACATATACATGACAGAAGAACAATAGGGGATGGTGGTGTCTCGCAAGTGAATAAGCTAAACTGAAAAGATCCCATTCAACTCTAACAACATGTGTACAATTCACACCCAAGCTAGGAACAAGCTCCGTGAGAATCTTTACTAGGACCCTTGTGTTGAGTACACAAGAACTGTAATGCGGAGATCTTAGGGGACACTATGAATTAGCGGTCCCTTGCCCCATCTCACATCAAAACCCGCAGGCTCCGTGAGGAATTAGTCATTACATTTCAAATAGTGGCTAGCAGTCTTTAGATTTAGCATTTGTTTATCCACTGCCTTTTCTTTAGGCCTTTCACAATTTTATTTTACAACCCTTTTTGAGTTGTGTCTAAAGACACATTTTCCATTTGTTTGAGGGCTTTGCATTTCAATAGATAGAATTTATAACACATAATACATGTAACGATAGTAAACACATTGCTTCAAGTTTTAGCTGACACTCTTCGGGATAACTCAAAGCCAAGACCCAGAAAACATGGGATCCATCATGTATAGGGGTCAAAGTGGAGAAAGTGATCTTCAATCTCATAAGCCTTGATCAAGCTAAAGTCATGGGATGAATTTCATAAATGGATGAACTGGATGTACGGGGACAGGTGACACGTGGGACCAACAAAGCACTAAAGTTTACTCTTTGTACAAGCATGGCATGAGCAACAGTCTTCACATCAAGTCCCTTAATTAGTCATAACACAAGTTCAAGCATTAGTACATATAAGCATAGGTCACCATAATCATCCTAACATGACAAGCATAGGTGTTTGACATACATCATAGAGCAAAATCAAACCAAAGAAGCATATACCTGATCTCACCATATATACCTGTCTCCAACTAATAAGGCCCATCTATAACTGTGTGTACCAACTTTGATCTGTTATCTGCTGAAATGAACTAGGTCATCACCGAAAGCATCTCAGTGGACTCATGAATCTCAGTCCTGGCAAGGAAAATCTGATGAACAAGGCTCTGGAATGGCTGAAGTTGTAATGATCCAAGCTAAAACCCCATGTGAAAAGTAGCTCAGAATAGAACAAGAGATAAGTCGGTATGCTGCATCATGGTAGCCTAGCTGCAAATGTATATGTGATAACACTCCTATTCCTGGGTGACGGTGGTCTCTATCCTAGCGTGTTCATATATACATCAGCATAACTATTTTCTTGTTATGCTTGACTTTTTATCCACCCTGCATATACACCTACCTAGTGTTACTACATACCTTCTCAACGTGACCACTTCTTCACTGTTCCTTCTCCCGTGTGGCTATGTAAGCTATTGCAGTATGACTGAGTGTCTCTTGTGTAGCATGATTGTGTGTCTCTGCCCAGTATGACTGAGTGTCTCTTGTGCAACATGACTATGTGTCTCTGCCCAGTATGACTGAATGTCTCTTGTGCTACGTGACTGTGTGTCTTTAGCGTGACTGTACTGGGTATGACTGAGATGCTAAAGCCTGTGCATTTGATTGAAGTTTCTCTTCCTGTTGACTAAGAGTCTGAGGTCCATTTATGTCTGCTTTAACCCTCTCTCTCTCAAGGTACGTAAATTGTTTACACAGTTGACTAGTTCCTTCGGTGACAAGATCAAACAGAAAAGTATCTGACTATAAGGTTGATTCAAAAGAATGGTTATGATTCTTTAGTGTTGTTATCTCCTTTACAATATTTATTATTTTGTTATTGTACATGACATTTTGGTGAATATTCTCAAGAACCAACTTTAAGGCAGTGGCCAATAGAGTGTTAAAGTTGAAATAGATGAAAATTATGTTTAATTTGTATTGTAGTTTAAATTTATTGGAGCACTCCATTAGCATTGGTCTGCTTTGCATCAATCACGCATTACTGTAATGTCCCCATTTTTGGATTCCCATGTTCTACATTTAGAGGTGGTTTTTCAAGGAGTAAAATGAGGATAACAGTGGGCTCAAGTGATTTGGGGAAGTTATATGATGCTTTCAGAGGTCTGATTACCATTATTTATCATCAGAATCATTTCCGCACAGTGCGTTTGGGGTTCTATTGCATTCCGGTGATTTCCATAAATTGGGAGAATTATTGGGCATAATTTAATTAAACTCACTAAACGGGTCATCTCAATCATATTTATTAAGGAAACACCTAAAATTAATAGCTCGTTGGAACCGGGACGAAGAATTTTAAATGTTGGAAAGATGAAAAGTGACTTCCAGTGCCCAAAAACATATAAAATGAAATAAATCACTTTTTGGGAGTAAAAAGGCTTAATAAATTAATAAAGTGACTATAACTTTATAAAGTCACTTTATTTAATTAATTGAGCAGGGAAATGGTAAATGTGGCCCAAAAAGGGAAATAAAAATTATAAAAAGGGCATGAGACCCCATTCTCTTATTGAGGTTATTCTCATTTTTTAAAATAGATTTTGGAGAGCTCTTGAAGCTTGAGTTTCTTGAGAGAAAAACCCTCAGAGAAGGAGAATAGTTTCAGTGGTGAGACAAATCCACCCTAGCTATTGTAAGGAGAAATCACTCAGGTTTCTCACTTGTGCTTCATTGTTGTCATTTATTATCTAGTATTCATCTCAGATCTGAGCTTATTAAGGAGTTTTCAGTCTAGTGGAGGACAGGCACTTTTGTGGAGGATCACCATCTTCAGATCTGAGTTTTTTGAGAGATTTCCAGTTGAAAATAAGGGAGGGTGCATCCATTTCAAGGGTTTCCAGCCTATGAGGATAAGGGCAGACTTATATTTCTCATTTGCCATTGCGGAGGGCACAGCTTTGGAACTGATGTTTGTGTTTGTTGTTGTCACGTTTTTACCTTTGTACGTGCATCTACAGTACCTTGAAAATAGATAAACAAGGACTTCCTCTCACATATTCCAGCCATGTTTTTGTTTAGTAAACATTCATATCTGGACTTTTTATTTACAATCTGATTATTGGTGTTAGTTTGCTCCATATTGCTACCTGGGTACATTAATAGTTATGAATGTTGGATATTTCACTTTGCCATATGAAATATGCAATGTTAAATCACTAAGAATAAGATCTATCACGATTCACCTTGCATTCTCCGGAAAACTACCGTAGTAGATAATGAAGTATTGATGGGCACAATCAGTCAAATTGAACAACAGTAGGCTACAGCAGTTGCAGGCAAAGTGTTTGACAAAAGCCATCACTCAGATCACCCAAAAGAATTCAGACCATAAATCTCAGTTTGCTACAGCTGTTAATGGAGAAGTGCTGTCAAGTTCCCCAGGACCAAGTACAACTAAATTGTGTCATAAACCTTCAGATTGGGTTACAATCCACAGCACTCTTCATTCTTCTACTGTGTGATTGGGCATGGCTATAGTGAAGATTTATAACCCTGTAGCAGCATATGTCTTATATCTCAGATTTTATAACTCAGACCTTCCGGCACTCTTTCCCAGGCATGTACATACTGCTCTTGACTGAAATATATACAATCTGATATGTTCTCATAAATCTGGTTTAAGTGTTGTTTGTTCACTGTTGAGTAGCAATATTATGTTTATTGCTTACCAAACATTTCTACTGTTGAGAAAATGCTAAACCAGTCAACATAAGGCCTAAAAATGAGTTCCATGAAGTTTGAAACTTAGTAAAAAGCCCTAAAACTTAGTTTTCTGAAAGGCCATGTCATTTGATCAGCATAGTCAACATAAGTCCACTCTAGTCAAGCTAGTTAATTACCTTCTAGATCATAGCAAGAGCCTACAAGCAAGCTCACCCACAAATTCACAAGCTGGTTCCACAAAACATTGGCCTATCTGAGGGTGTTTGGCATCTAGAATAACTATATAACTGTAACACATAGAAATTGAGTTGTGTGTCCCTGCTCTAGGACAACATGAAGGGAAACCCATTCTACAACATAGTCATGACTCTTGATTCCTCTCTCCTTTTCAAGATTTCCCTTACTCTTAGTCCAAGTTTGGTTAATTGGGATGCCTAAGGCCTTAGGGAGTGAGGACCCTTTCAATGCATTTTTGGAATAAGTGTGGTCCCCGTAATTAATTCTTATTTCATCCTTAACTACTCTCCTTGATTTCATGCGCCCCTTTGAAGACCTCAAATCCTCTCAAATTTTCCTGAGCTGTTATTTTCCTCAAATCAAGCTCAATCATCTGTGGGACTTTACTGTGGAAAGACTCCTTTTGCATGCAATGTAGCTCTTTTTCAAGCCTTTTCCCATAGCTTTATCCCTTTTTTGTCATTTTTTTACACAACTCCCTTAAATTTTGCTTTTTTTACCCAAGGTATCCCATAGATCTCATCCATTCTACTAACATCATCTGTGGTATCACTAGACAATAACAGCTATAAAATGCACCATTTGAGCATGACAACTTCTGCTTATAGTTTCCACTATTTTATGGATCTGTATGGATAACTATATTTAGCTTTAGAGAAGATCTGCTTGTTATCACATATACATTCACAGCTGGGCTACCATGATGCAGCATACAGATTGATCTCTTTATTATTTTGGGCTATTCATTCACATGGGGTTTTAGCATGGATCATTACAGCCTCAGCCATTTTAGAGCCTTGCTCAACAGTATTTCCTTGCCAGGACTGAGATTCACTAGTCCATTGAGATGCTTTCAGTGATGACCTAGTTGATTTGAGTAGAGTAGCAGAGCATATATGGTACACACAGTTACAGAGGGACTTATCAGATGGAGACAGGTATATTGTTTCCTTGGTTTGTTTTTGCTTTGTGATGTATATTAAACACCTAGGCTTGTCTTGTTAGGACGATCATGGTGACCTATGCTTATATTTGTATTAATGCTTGAACTTGTGCTAAGACTGATCACAGGACTTAATGTTGAAGACTGTTGCTCATGCCATGCTTTACAGAAATGTTAAACCTTAGTGTTATGTTGGCTCCATATGTCATTTGTCCCCGTCCATCCAGTTCATCCATGATTGATTCTCATCCCATGACTTTGGTTTGATAGAGACCTATGAGATTGAAGATCACTTTCCCCACTTTGACCCCTATGCATGATGGATCCCATGTTGTTTTGTGTCTCGGCTCTGAGTTGTGCAACAAAACTTGTCGATGTCTTGATCCTTCTGAGCCAAGAGAACCCGTTGGTGTTAGTTCCTGGGCTTAGGCAAGTTGGGTTTTGAAGCCTTGACCTCTCTGGTCAGTTGCCCCCAAGGTTTGGTCCTGACTGTGGATATTCCCCCCTAGTTGCCCAAAGAGTGTTAGCTAAAACTCGAAGCAATATGTCTACCATCATTACATGCATTATGTGCTATAAGTTCTATCTGTTGAAATGAAAAGCCCTCAAATAAATGCAAACTGTCTTTAGACACAGCTCAAAAAGGGCTATAAAGTGAAATTGTGAAAGGCCTAAAAGTAGTGGATAAATAAATGCTAAATCTAAAGACTGCTAGCCACTATTGAAATGTAATGATTAATTCCTCACGGAGCCTATGGGTTTTGATGTGAGATGGGGCAAGGGACCGCTAATTCACAGTGTCCCCTGGGATCTCTTCACTGCAGTTTCTTGTGCACTCAACACAAGGGTCCCAGTAAAGGTATTCACAAAGCTTGTTTCTTAGTTTGGATGTGAGCCGTAAACATGTTGTTAGAGTTGAATGGGCTCTTTTCAAATAAGTTCATCCACTTGTGAGACACCACCATCCCCTATTGTTCATCTATCATGTATATGTCATTGTGGTCGTGTGTAATTATCATCATTCTAAGAGATCATATTGTAAATTTTCCTTTAATATACAACTAGGGCTAGACAGTGCATGCAAAATATCAACTGATAACCACACATGAATATCTTTTACAGTATACAACGAAATATAAAACTGAGAAATAACTCACAACATCACATCACAATATTGACACTATTATTTTGGGTATGGAAGCCCCCGAAAAAACCCAAGATGGGAAAACCGATGCAGCAGTCAGATATAGATTTTATTATGAGAAAATATGGAACTTTTACAATCATTGCAAATTCATCCAAACCTTGCGAATGCAATACCCGGTAGAATCACTGGGCAAATCCCAGCTAAACCTCAACACCCTCCTGTGTGAGTGTACGGCCCAGTTGTACGAAGCTCGATGATCCTGCTACTCGCTCCTTCGTCTTCTCAGCTAAGTCCTCTGTCTGACTTTCTCTCCCTGTCTGTATCCTGTCTCTGTCGGAATACAAGTGTGTGTGTTCTCTCCACCAATTGATCTCTCTTTTATAACTTTAGGTAAAGCAAAAACCCTAATTTCACTTTCACTTTAACTAGTAGTAAATCAAAAACCCTAATTTCACTTTCACTTTAACTAGTGGTTCACTAAAGTTAATTTAGATCACTTTAACTAGTAGTTCACTAAAGTTAATTTAGATCACTTTAATTTATTTTCCAAAGTAGACTTAGGAAAAGTAAATTAAATACAACTAGTTTCCTAATTTAATTCTTCTGCATGCAAGAACACATGCATGCAGGAAGACCTTCCTTGTTGCTACTAGTTTAACACATATGGTCAAAGTCAGTTATAAGTCATCTCCCTTTACCTTAGCCTTGTTTTCCACCCTCACCCAGCACTAGCACACTGTTTAAACTTCGTAAGGATGGCATGCACAAGAGACTTCCAGAAGGTTCTAAGATCTTTCAAAAGCACAGGTATATCTTACTTATTATTATTGTTGTTGTCACCATGATTATAAATAACATGATTTAAGTTGGGTTTTGATATACACCACTGGAGCATTTCTTACCTTGGATACATGCAGGATCATATTGGTACAGTATCTCACCTGCAGTTTGGGTACTTTGACCTAGTCAACTTTGTTGACCAAGTCAAACACGATTCCCAAGGCAGTGACTCAAAAAACAACAATGTTTATATTTTCTCGAGACATGCCCAGGACCAACACTACAGTCTCAATGTTTAGAGTTTGGCCCTGGATCTCATGATCAGTGAATATTATCACTTTATTATTGGCCAAATGATCAACTTTTGTTACAGATTGCAGACTTTTTGGTTCTCTTAGAGCATTGCATTGTTCCAGGGGGTATGAGTAGTCACTTGTACCGTTCTACTATGTCTCCAAACACTTCTATGTAGTCAGTTGGCCCCATTTCTCAACCTGAACGAAGTTATGATGATTATTATTATTTTCAGAGGATGTACCACTAAAAAATGAGATAGGAAATCACTGAAGAAAACAATTTGGCTTGTGTGGTCAAGGAAATGGCAAGGGAATTTCTCTAGATGATTTATTATGGCTCTCTGGACATATTTGCATTAGTTTCAGTCAGTTTGATGTTCCGGATTATTTTCTTGGCACTCTTAGGGAGGATGTTCCCCATTGGGCGAAATTGGACAAAATAGCCAAAATAAAAGTGTGTAAATCAAGTTGTATCTTTAGAAATATGTATGGGGGGGGCTAATGACCCCCCCATGTCTCCTAAGTGTCAAACTTGCAAAAATAAGGATTTATCATGTTGTAAAAATGGGATTTATGAGGTAATTCACCTCCCTCTTTACTCAGTCATGTTTATCTATTTATTGATCTGTGTAAAATGATCTCAACCATTGATGATGGTTTAATCTCAATCGTTGGATGAAAAAGTAAGTTAGGGTTTGTGTCTCTCGAAAGCTATATAAGGAAGAGACCCCCCTCATTGTATCCCATCGAGAAATTATGTACTCTTGGCTCTAGACATTTGAATAAAGAGATTTTTTGCAGAAATTCTTGGATCTTCTTTGTGGGATGTTCTTGTTTGTGATTGGAAAGTTTATCTTACGTAGCATATGAAGAATTTTTCGGGGTATCAAAATATTTTTTGGAAGAGATATTGTTTGAATGCAAGAGGGCAACTTCACTTGGGCGTTTTGTGGGCTTCCCCAACTCGTTTGTCTTCAAGACATTTCACAATCAGGGGATTTTCAATAGTATCTTTGATATTTGATGTGCTCTCTGTTTTTCTTGCATCTATAGTTCATTTTTCTTGCGTAGCAAATCTCACTTCGATAGTTTGACTGTGCAAGGAAGAGGAGCTCACTACCTCACTTGAGCAATCGATTTCACTTGGTGCTTCATCTGAATTGCTTCGAAGTGATTGAGACGAGATAAATCATCATTTGCGAGGCACCTACAAGATTTTCCAGTAATATCTACTCTATATCTCTTGTTTTAAAATTCTATTCCATTAGTTTAAAATAATTTTGGCGAAACCCTCATCTTTTAGATTTATAGGATCTGGTATGCAACTGGCTTTAAAACTTAAAACCCACATTAGAAATACATTAAAACCCCTTAGTTAAAATTTTCGTGACCATCGGACTCCATTTTCCCATCGAACACACTGGTCATTCCTTTGGGGAGACGCCTTCTTTGGGGTAAGTGGGTATTTCTCATTCCGCAAATTGGGTATTGTTAGTTTCACCTATAATCGCGTTAACTTACACCTAGCAATCAATTCTAGTGCCTAAATCATTTCATTTTTTCTATTTTCCCATAGATTTAATTCTTCATTGCCAAAACCCTAGGGAAAATTGGGGCTTTTCACATAGCAACACGATTTCTCTTAGTAATTGTTCAAATCTCTAATTAACCACCAGACTAAGAGATCTAACTAAGATACCCTGGGTTATTCACTTGTTTTCCTTATTTTTAGGGTCACATTGGTCATAGGGACGCCCCCTAGGCTTAGTACTTTCACCAAGTCTAAAGTATCGGTATCCTTGACTGACATGACATCTGAGTTCTTTCAGAGGTCTTGGATATCGTAGGTCACGACTTTAGTTTCCTTTCCCCTCTGCCATCCTATCCAGGAAAGGAAATACTCAAGTCATAGAAATATTCTTTTGATGGCCTTGACTGCCAAATGGTTCCCTGAGAGTCCCAAACAACCTTAGAACTACTTGGCTTCATCTGAGGCATGTACAAACCTCTTAGCATTCAATGTCAGTCACAAGTTGCTAAGTCCACTCAACCTTCTATAGAAATGATTTCAAGCTTTGATTGCAGCAAAAACATACCAGAATTGGGAGCTTTCTCGAAGTCAAAGGCCTCCAGTATTTAATAAAAAATTGTCTCTACGCATTCTCCATTGAGAAAAAATGACAGATTTCAGATCTGCATTCATCTATTTTATGGAATATAAAAACAATTGGATTCGGAATATTGTCTCCCAGCAGTCATACCCAAGAGAATATATGGTGAAATTTGCCCATGAATATTGATCACATGCTTTGGCTATGCTACTGACTTTCATGAAAATGGCTATTTCATCATGTTAGCTTTTTAACAAAATAACTATCTCTTAATCTCTTATCCTGAACCTATATTTAAACCCCAGACCTGTTGCTGTAATATGAGGATAAGTGGGAAATTAAATCTATCGGGTGTATCTATTGTAGACATCGGTTAGCTATACCAACTGATTTGTTGGCTATACTATTGTTTTCTTGAGAAGGATATAAACACCCCTAGCTATTCTCATTAAATTATTGCAAAGTAGGAACCTTCCTGGAATCTACGAGGTCTACAAAATTAAAAATGTGGAAATAAAATCTCATAAGCCTTGCACTTTTACAATGTCAGGTTAAAAAATAGAGTTTAGCAAAGTGGTAGCTGCTGCTATGTTGACAGATGTCAGTTCTCAACATCCTCAAACCAGAAAGCTATCACATGGAAATGGATCCTTGACCAAAATATCAATGCAGGGTCTTCGGCAAGATACATACAGAAGCTCATATAAGCTCAAGTTTTGGTCTTCCCAAAGCCAATAATGGATATTGTCTGTCCATATCACTATCTCCTTCGTCCATCAATTGCACATCGTGTTCCCATATGAGATTATGTTAATACTTCGATAGATGCTTGGATAAAGGGCTTGCAGACATTTACTCTATCGGATGGCTACATCTACTTAGAACTCGATAGTATTCATGATACCTTGTATATTTTGCACAATAAAACCTATGATAGGATGCATATTTTTCATAATTGTTTGCAGATTACCAGGGAACTTTAAAAAAATACTGCGTTGGCCTGGAAATCAACTTTGAAAAGATTATTTTCTTGCCACTCACGGATGGGAACAGGACTATTATCAGGTTTACATAAAAAACAGGGTTGTTATCTCCAGGAAGCTCATGAAACTTCAACGATACAAACATCACAAAGGATTAGAATCAACTTTGTTGAGGTACTTGTTTTTGGCCCATGATCGATCATCTTACCAACATCCCACACTATGGTCATATCATTAATGCCCTAGTCTCTTCCAACTATTTCATAACATTAATGCCCTAGTATCTTCCAACTACTTCAACTGAATTAGATTTATCCGATCATCACATAAATGTTTTTATAAATATATTAAGATTAGATATACCTTCGATAACAACGTGGTCAGATTGGTATATGTATTGGGTCCATGTAAAAATTCAAACAAACCTCTGATAACTGGAGTTCCTCTTCCTTGTGGTGTTCTTCACTAACTATAAATTCTGAATTCCCACTTCTAATGCAGGACATTTTATATGCATCTGCAGAATAAAAGCCAACAAAGAAATCAATGTCAGACAAAATAAATTAGACTTACCTTCAACTCAAAACTGAGATCCAGAAAGTTCATGGGTCCTCTTACTTTGGCAGAGCAAGAGAGGCAATCTGGACTTTACTAGAAACGGCCTTGATTCCCGTGTTGTTTTTGTTGCAGAGGGATGATCTATACAGCCAGAGCAGTTAATCACTAATCTGCCTGTTGAATTGGATCAAAAATGAGCACTGAATTTTCACTTACATGTTAATTTCGAATAGGCCGATTGTCTCACAAGAAGGGCCTGTGGATGAAGGATTGACAATGAAGACTGATCGGCTCTCGGAAGCAACAATGTTGCCCTGCTACTCGAGGCTGCTAGCTGGGTATTCATGGAGAGCAGAGAAGCCCAAACCGAAATTAAGTCACCAGCAAGTGACGGAATGAACCCACGTGGGGAGCTATGTCCAGCTTATGTCTGGCGACTGGGATGAGAACGAAAATAGGCTTTACAGGTGGGTTTCAGTTTTAAGATGTAAAAGACCGCGTAGGATAAACGTTCACCAAAACGCCCCGCTTTGCCGGCGAATCGAATTTTTTTTATAAAAACCGGTTTAGATTTTTAACGGAAAGTGTTATTTTTTCAATTAAAAAATTTATGCGATTAGATTTAGTTGATCTATACGAAATGGCTTATTTCAAAACGACCCAGATTGACCAGATTGTAATTTAAAACATCGAAATTGTTGTTTCAGCAAAATATTCTCTGCCAGATTCCGGCAAGTCGGGGGCGTTTTGGTGAACGCTTGCCATAGGATAAACCAAAGTGGGTCAAATCAGCCTCAGGCAGCCAAACCTTTGGACATATCGACCATAACCTTATTAGTCCAATAACCGTTCTCGTAATTCTACTATTACTTTCTTATTCAAACAGAACTTATTTTCAGACTTTTTCAAATAGAAATTTATGTCTTTGATTTCATCCATTGTCCGAGCAACTAAGATATTTCAGATATTCTTGAAATAGGTCCACGACAATTACCTCAAAAAACAAGTGGCTACGTGGTAGCATTATATATGCCAATGGAGAAATTTGATATACCTTAAAAAACAAGTGGCTACGTGGTAGCATTATATGCCGATGGGGAAATTTGCTATAGACAAATGCATTGTTGCTAGTTATATTTGTAGTGAATGCATTGTTGCTGGTTATACTTGTAGCATAGTTGTTGCTAATGGAAGGTATGGGTTTGTTTTGTGGGTAAAGATGGTATAGTTATAGTTTCTACTTGGATTTTAACTACATATATTAACCTAATTGCTTGGTAGCTTGTCTATGTGAGAGATGTTGATAGAGCTTGTCTATGTGAGTGATATTGATAGAGATCATCTCAAGTTGACTTGTTCCTTCCTTATACACATCACTGTTTTTGGCTTTTTATTTCTGAAAATTGTGTGTCCTTGAACACTGAACATAAAAATTTATATGTCAAAACAAAAAAAACACAAACACAAACAATTTAAATAGGAAAAATCAACGAATAAATTACAAGCAACCTAAATAATCTTTGTTTCAAGCACTTGATGGAAATTAAAATAATTAACATTAAATGGAAAAACTTTGTAGGGTAAATGAAAATTATGTGTCTTTTCAACACCTAATCAAATACGAATTACATGTTGATGCCACTATTGGTTTTGATCTTTAAGTGCTATTGCCTTGCAACTTGTGCTTGTGCCTTTATGCACTTGTGCTTGTGCCTTTATGTATAGAATGGAAGCAGGGTTGGAATTTCAAATGACTGACACCCATCAAAATTGTCGGTAACAAACAAAATCTGAAACGTTTTCTGTACTTTAAGCCAGATTTTGATGGTCTCGGCAAAATCTTCATTGTATTTGACGGGTAAATTGCCCCATGACAGGCATTTACCCATCAAATTCCATCCCTGAATGCAAGAATTCTAGTATTTTGTATTTTCTATTAAGGAGTATTTATGTTCTTCCCAAAAAGTTTATTAAGTTTCTTCTTTTTTTAATCAATAGTTATGTTCTCCAAATTTATTTTGTACGTATATGCCTTGATAATACATTCATCTATACGGATATGTATTAACATAAGCCTCCATATTATTTTGAAAACTTAGATCATTGCAAAGTATGCTCTTTGCTTGGAACTTGTGCTTGTGCCTTTATGTATAGAATGGAAGAATTCTAGTATTTTGTATTTTCTATTAAGGAGTATTTATGTTCTTCCCAAAAAATTTATTAAGTTTTTTTTTTTTTTTATTCAACAGTTATGTTCTTTGACTTTGCAATGATCTAAGTTTTTAAAATAATATGAAAGCTCATGTTGATTCATATCCGAAGAAGTGTTATCAAGGCATATACTTCCAAAATAAATTCCATTTTATGATATTAAGGCATGATATTAAAGAAATGGGAATATTCCAATACCAATATACTATCAATAAATAAATTGCAAGGTATTGGTATTTTTGGAGATATAAATACGGAATTATGTTCTTATACATAGATATTATAACAATAGTTACGTTTTCAAGTAAACAATGATTTAGCTTCCCAATAAATAAAGCAATGTTGACATTTTACCAACCATAGGGATAAGACCATTGTTCTTATGAAATATTTTCATGGTATTGAGATTTTAGAATAAAAGTAATCAATTTATAACAATGTTATGGTTTTTAGATTTATAATAGAATGTAAATAGCCAACAGAAAGATTTTTAGACTTTTTATGAGAATTATTTACTCACAAAATTAGATTAATGTGTAAAGTGCTAACCATAAACATATTGAAATGAAAAGATATGGATGAATATCATAGTATTTGTACATATGATTAGAAGGTGCCAATTGTCGCGATGGATTTGCTTTGGTAGCATGCGTTGGAAGTATTAAACCATGCAATAAGGAGGAACATTTGCATGAACTTAACTTTTTGTTGCATGGTTTCTACAGCCATCTGGAATGACCTTCTCGAGCACGTGAAATCTTGATGTTAGAAATCAATATCGATGGCTCAAGGGTATGGAGAACCTGTTAGAAAACAGGACCAACATTTTTTAGCAAGGAGATTAGCAGGATAAATGTGTGCACCAAGAAGTAGAGCTTCTGTGCAAACGAGAAGAATGGAATTGAAACTGGCGAAATGCATGGAGGGTGAGATCAATTAGATGTGGGTGATGGGTGAACTCCTACACAAATATGTTTACAGAAAGTTATGAGACCAATTGTTCCTTAATCGCATAAACAGATCTGAGACCAAAGCATCTGGTGTGGGGAGTCGTCCTTCTATATATTGGTATTTGATGAGAGATGAAAAGTTGGTCAAGATGCAATAGGAAAATATTCAAACGTCTACAGATCAGGAAGGAACCTTGCAACAGTTCTACCAGATGCATCGGGTAGAGATGACTTAGCTTGAGGATAAGTTTATTAAGGAGAGGGAGCATTGGGAATGAAGAGTTTAGGTAGTAGCAATGGTGAACCAAGAGATATAAATGCATGACTCCGTCGAGCATAGTCCTATGGCTACTCGTGCCATATGGTATGGTTTGATCTTCCTTTACATCCAACCATGGCAGAGCTATGCTACCCTATGGTACGTTTTCCTCTTCTTTTACAACCATCCATGACAGAGATATCAAAATATTGGGACTGGGCAATTAAGTTCCTCTGCTACTGAGTTTGGAATTTGTGGTCGGCATCTCGTGAAGGTAAATTTAATTCATTACAGTAATTGGTTCTTTAGCGGTTGAAACTCTCTTATCAATCTCTTAGCTCACAAGTCACCATAGTGTCAGGTTGAACGTAGGTTGAACATGTGGCAAGCTCCCGAATTGCATTATGGAGAAGAAGCTTCTCCAACACAAGGAGCTCGATGCCAGAGTTCCCACATGTACGCTATATAAAACTTATGCATCAAAATAGTTAGGTTTTTTATCACAATATCTTTATCACAAAATTTACTAAAATATGGAATGTTAAGTCTCTTTTTGCTTTGCCAGTACCTGCAAATATGATTTCAAAGCAATTACATGGGATACTTATTTTGTAGGGTTAAATTTACTTGCAATTATGCAAGCTTATGATACAAATGATTTAATGTGTAATTCAAGTCACATAATACATATTATTTGTTTACTTTGAACTTTTGGGCAATTAAAAAGAGGACACATTTTTTATTTTAAAGAAACATGGATTACAAATATTAATCAAAAGTTAGGGGTGAAACAACTTGTTTCAGTGAAATCAAATTTATTTTCTTTATCCTGAAAGCTCCATCTAGCTATCAAAAAACATACTTTGTGTCTTTCGTGTAGCAATAATTTGGATAACTATGCATTTAACTCATCTTGGTAATTTGGCTAACGTGCATGTCACAGATTTCAGAAAAGGTGAGAACAGAGGACGTGTTCTGGATTGATTTAGCAGTGCGGTCAAAAGCCATGAAAGAAGAAATTTTTAAGGGTTGAAGAACAGTGAAAGAAATACACATCCAAGAGAAGGTATGCTACGTGCACAACTAATCTATACAATTATTGTATATTGGTTCGAAGAAATGGAAATTATATGAATGTAAACAGGAAAAAACTTGAAAATATAATAACTTATACCAGGGCAATTGGACTCTAGATCTTGAGAACATTTTGCAGAAGAATATGCTTGAAATATAGCATCCTGTCTGTCGCTTGTCATTTCCTGCTTCTACCATGTTATTGTTTCCTCTGATGTAGCATTTGGTGAATAATACTTGTGTATATGGTGTTGTTGATTACTGATGCAAGATGTTGCTTGCTTCTATGGTGTTACTATGCAAGATGCGTCTGTAATCTTGGATTAGGTTGGTTACCTATGAGATCCAAAATAATTATGGATTGATATTCTAAGAATGTAGCCAATTGAAAATGGTAGGAACCTATGTGATGAAGGCAGTGGAAATGAAGGCGGTGATGAGAAGGGTGGCCACAAATCTTGCATCATTAACTTCAATATTTTTATAATGGCCACGTTATCCTATAATAATGTGCAGAGTTTTTTATAACATTCACTTAGAGGCAAGGATAGCCTCTTCCCCAAGCTACTCTTAATAGAAAATATAATTCATTAAAAACTTTCAAAAACTATTTTTTATAAAAAAAAAATTAAAGAATTTGTCAATTAGGTGTAGCATAAGTGGGAGGGAAGAATGATTGTTATCATCCCCACTCATGATCAATTTTCTACAAGTGAAATGTTGAGCTCTTAAACAAGCATATTGTAGTATTGTCCTTTAGCCTCAAATAATTTTGTTTATCTTGGCTACCATCCTCAAAATGAGGAGAAGTACTCGACGAGTTTCCTTAGGATGTGTATCTTGAAAAAAAAAACTTTTAAATTTAGTATTAATTTTTTAATATTGATAGTTTGTTCGCTATAAGTGTTTTTTTTACAAGAACGAATAAGGTTTTTTGTATTAAAAGAGTGGGAAGCCACGAGTTTACATTGCAAAATTGGGCCTCATGTCGCTTATTTAAAAAGTCACTAGATTACAATAAACTTCTAGAGTTGTCTTCTTACATTGCTTGAAATTCCTACTGTAATTATGAAGCCTGTGTCTACTTCTGTAAATCCTAACAAACTAAAATAGAATTAACTTACATTTGAAACACATTGCTTAATTACCAATTAGTTTCCATCTTTGCTTGAAATTTAGCTCGAGGGAACATCGGGTTGAATGTTGAGCCATATTCTGAAGCCTTGCTTTCATGTTGTAGTTTCACTTAGGCTAGTTATGTTTCTAAGTTGATTACCCATTTCTCCAACTCCTCACAAAGACTCCTATGTTGTTCCATTTCGGTTTTCAGAGTCTCCACCTAGCACATCCTTTCCTATGTGTCCAACAACCATTCATGCTTGTTATAGCCAAAATTTGCACTTCTCTATCTGTGACAACACTTACATGTTTTGGTCGCATGACGACACTTCATGAACTTATTGTCACTCACCAAAAGGACATTTCATGGATGGAAGAGCCATATTTGGGACTTATTTAGGATGCCCTTACCTCTTTCTTGGTTCATTGGATACTTAGGAAGCCGATGGACAAGTTTGCAAACCAAATCACCTCTTGAAAAACCTTAGAAAAACCCTAAAATGGCATGTTTTCCCAAAAATTCTCATTGCCTTTGATCCACTGGCATTTTTGCTGTTGCACACGCTTGTTGCTTGTGTTACACTAGTGTATACCAAAAAAATATAAAAATCTTGAAATTTGGGTGGTTCTGGAACTGCCTCCTTAGTTGCAACTGCTTCCTCCTCGACCTTGTCTTCACCATTTACTATATAAGAGAGGGAAAGAGGACCATGAAAGGGGACTTGGCCTATACTATTATTATGTTGGAAGGATTTGAACTCTCGTCCCACTTACCTATGCCCTAGTTTCCACCTACCCTTGTTGCAGAGCTTGGAGGTTGGGATTCTTGGAGGAGAGAAGCAGGTGATCCAGATTGAAGATTTCATGTGGTTCTTTGATTGATGAGAAGGCGTGTATTTGTACATGTTTCATTGATTAATAAAGACTTGGAATTCTCCCCTTTCCAAATCATTGTGTATGAATGTGTCTCAGTTTTTTATTATATGTTGATGTTTATGAGATCAAGGTTTCATGTTCTTTTGAATATCAATGTTTTACATGTAGTCAAATTGGTTTGAGGAAGGTTTGAAGTGGTTTTGTAGGTTCCTTGTTTGGACAGCAAGAGGAGGGATCAAGTGCAAGCTTGGATTAACCTTCTTTTGTAAGGTACACACCCTCCTAACCGTTGAACTTTTGCTTAAATTTGTACTTGCATAATCTTATATGTATGTATGTAACCTTAGTACATTGGTGGCCTCGCCCCAGTATAGGAACACTTTCCCTAACAACACAAATGGCGACTTCGCTGGGGAGAATCCTATATTCTTTGGGGTCTCCAAGTCTCTTTTTACAGTGTATTTTAATGTATGAGTCTTGATTTCAAGTTAGGAACAATCTCTAAGTCTTTGTAGACACTTTCCTTGTCATTTTGGGAGGTGGATTCACCTTTTTTTCACCTTTCAGCACCCACACGCTTGTGCTAGTGTACACAGTAGCATTTTCCCCTCATACGCACTAGTGGAGAATCCTTCCACATGATTGTCACATGCTATTGTCTGTATTTTTCACTAGTGTGTCCCTCTTGTAAGTGGTTTTTTCACTTTCATGGTTGTTTTGGAAGGTTTTGGTTGCAGTATTTGGAGTCCCTGTGGTTCCCATATCTGTATAGGACCCCTTGGTAGTGGTGTCTTCCTTTTTGATTGATATTAACTTAATGTTAGAATCATTTTTTAAGCATTTGGGCTTATGTTTAACTTTGTGCTTGATCTCCTTGCTTGGCATGACTTTGGTTTGTATGGTGTTTTGATCAACCTCTATCAATATGTATAGACTAAACGTGTGAGTCATCCGATCCTTGTCTCACTCAATTTTCTTGGTCAAAATATTTGTGCCAAAGTGATTTACTTAATCTCTTATGCAAGTTTTCCTCTCAAGTTAGGTCTTGTCAAACCTTAGGTCAGTTTAGGGTCATGTTCTTGTGGACATAGTGTAGAAGTTCAGTTGCTTTGTCTTTACATAAGATCCATGTACCTGTTTATAGTTCATTTTCTTTGTCCATTTTAAAAGAAAAAGTAAAAAGAACAAGTCTTTGCTTTGTATGCATTTATCCTAGGGTAATTTTGTTTTGGTTTGCGCGGTTAGATGCCATTACGCTTGATTTGTGAATAGAGCTTGGCCTCACGGCCATCTTCATGCCCTAGCCAGTATAAAAAACGCATCACTTTAGGGATGAAAGGGTTGTTCAAGAGGCGGTGTTTTAGGAACACTATGCTCATAAGCGTTTGAATCATCCTACATGGAGCTTTTCCTATGGTTTGTTCCTTTTACTCAAGGCTATCCCACCGAGGAATTGGTTATACGTTCGAGTTTCCTAGGGCGAAGTTCTTTCCCGAGCTAGGTTGTCAAAATTCTAACAGACTTATTTTTATGAGCAAAGTTTTCATACCTTACTTTGCGTCGATTCCAGGCTAAGAGACCTACCCAATCAAAAAATACTTATCCTGTCTATGTTTCCCTGATTTTGGGGTTTCCAGTTTGTGCCTAAACCTCTCTAATCATGAGAAGGGCTTTCGCCAATACAATTATCACACATATTTATTCTTTTTACTCTGCATATCACATTGACGACCCTAGACGAAGAATGATGAACACCCTGTAACTCGACTGAGTAAAAAGGTGACTAGGAAAGTTACATAGAAATTGCTCAGTTTTATCTTAAAAATCCACCTTTCCACCACTGTGAAATGAGCCATTTCAATAGTGTGATGTTTCCACCTCTCTCTCTTTGCACACCCTCACCTTTGAATAAGATTGTGAGTAAAACTCTTTGTCTTGACATTTTGGAATTAATAAATAATAGATTGGAAATCAAGCTTGTAAACTCCATTAACCTGTTTAAAATCAACAAACATTAATAAACTTGCAAACAAAAATGCATAATAGAACAAACAATAAGGTACTTACCTACAACATTGTTTTGGTAAATTACTGTTGCTCTAAAATGAAGAAGGAGATAGGATAACAACAAGTTTACAACTCACATAGCAGCATATGCACATGTGCTGATAGGTTTTGATTTGAACTCTATAATTGTAAGTTCTTCTATTTACGTTACGAACACTTCTCTCCATATTACATAGCTGCATTTTGAATGGATATTGTTATCAACCAAAATGGCACTTCTCTGTCCGAGTACTGACATTCCTCATGTTGGTACACAAAAGGACAATTTGGATTGAAGTGGCCAAAACACTATAGATGGGCATGACCTTTGATGCATAATCCTCAAACTAGCATTGTATATTTTTATTATGAGTTTTGGGTTGCATACGCGACTATGTGCATTGCAACTCGCGTGTCATATGCGAGTATTTGCATTGCAACCCACGTATACTTGCATACGTGAGTTCCCTTTGAGCAACTTGCATGTCATACGCAAGTTGCCTATATTAATATCCACGTTTATCTTAATTCGACATTAAAAAATATAAATCGATATTAGATGAGATTAGTTAGGGCCTAATCCATAACTATTCCAACTATCTCAACCATCCCAACCTTCGAAACCACTCTATTTCCCAAAGTATTAATAGAGGCCTTGGGGTGGGGGCTAATCAATCAATTTTGGAGAGCAAAGTTATGCTGGTGGTATATCTTCAGAGTCTTGGAGCAGCAGAACTCGGAGTCCTTTGGTTGCAGTGGAGTCCTTGTGTTAGAAGCTGGGTTGTACTCTTATCTTATTCATTGCTTGTTAATAAAGAGAATTCTTCTTCCAATATTGTATTGAGTTTATATCATGTATATTGGTTTAATGAATATGTTTGATTATGTTATCTATATGGTTTTCATCTAACCTCTGATATATATATGCATGAGATATTACTTGAAGGATTTGCTCTTTGCAGGTGGAGAAGTACATCCCTAGAAGCTTTGGAGAAAAGTGAAGCGAGAGAAGATCAAGCTTGGATCAACCGTCGCTAATCGGGTAAGTCAATATTTTCTTCCTATTCTCTTTCCATACCTTGTAAAAATTTGATTGTCTGCAAGTAAGTAGTAAGTTGGTAACCCCAGGCCCTAGGTTACAAGTGTGCTTTATCCTGAACAATAGAACTTGCGACTCAACTGGGGAGCCCAGCCTGTTGTGGGTTTATCCTGTAGGTTCTTGACCAGTATTTGCTCTGATTATGAGTGTGGTTCCTTTATCCTGCCTTTGATTTGCAGCATAGTATGTCCAGAGACCTTTTTATATTTTTTCTTTGAAAAAATTTAGTTGTATACGCGGGTTGTTGTGATACACAGTCGTGTATAGCAACTTGTATACGTGGGTTGCTATATAAGACAGTCACGTATGGTACGCGAGTTGCTCTATAAGATGGTCGCGTATATCATGTAACAGCATAAGAATTTTGGTGGGGTTTTCTTGTCCCTGTCTTGGCTGATTTTTTGTCTGCTTAGGGGTCTTCTGTTGTTGGCATAATATTGTAAGTCCAAAGTCCTGTATGCCATACTTTTCGCTTATTGTTAAGCCTTTGAGTTTGATTTGTCTGAATCTTCTTTCATCCAACGACTTGAAGTTGGCCCTCCTGCTTGGCCTATGAGTTCAGTGGTATGCATCTGAGTCAGTGATCGGGGCTTTAGATACCTTATTCTATGTACTGCTTTGTGTAATGTCAGTTAGCCACTTGTTCTTTAGTAAATCTAGTGAATTTTATTCATTAGTTTTCCAAGTTAGTTTTTTTACCAAGTTCCCTTCCTGTTTGGTTGAAGTTTGGATATTGTAGGTCCTCTATACTTCATTTTGCTTTTGATATATTGTGATCATTCAAACTTACCCAAAAAATTGCATTTAGATGCATTGTAGTTTTTGAAGAATTTGAAAAAGTGAAAGAAAAACATTTCATGCTTTTGCATATAGTTGCACTTAGTAGTTTTCTTTTCAGTATTTTCAAATAAAATTTCAAAAATTATAAAAGTCTTAGTTTTCCGACACTTAGTTTTAAATTTCATTAGCTTACATTTACAAAAAGAAAAGAATGTTGGTTTAAGTAGTTGTATTTTGCTTTGGAAGTTGATTTATACATCATTTTACTTTTCTTATCGAGTCTATAACATCACAGTCCTTCATGCCATTTACCTTCTGAATACGAACAACCCTTAAACTAAACGATATAATTTAAAATTTATTAGTAAGTTTTATTTTATAGGGTCAAAAACCAACTAGCTTAGTCTAGACTTATGAGATAGGGAGTTTAAACTCTCCACAAGTGCTTAGATTCAGATGTAGTTGGCCAATTGATAAGTAAACCCTTTCCTATGTTGGTTGTATCTGGGAAGCTCCTCTCAAACGGGAGTTAAGCACAAGGCCGCATGGAGGCTTGGACTGAGGAGATAACCCTCTGATTCCTTGTCAAAGCGTAGACCAAGGTTTTTGCGCATCTAGGGATTCTGTCCTAGATAGAGTTTCAGTCTTTACTACCCTGCCCATGCGTATGAACTAGGATTACGACTGTCCCCCCAGACTGTCAATATAGTTAAGGTAGCCTATAGTCTCTTAGAAATCTAGGGTTCATACACAGGTACACCAGAAGGCCATTTCTGGTTGACCTTTGACGGGCTCGGAAGGTAACCCTTGTAGAAAGTGTGGGAGGGAAGTGGGTGATTCCTCCACTTGTGCCTAAGAACATCTTCAAGGATGCCAAGCAACTATCTTTCAGCTTTCTTCTGGAAAGCATATCTTATACCCCTTGTGATTGTTGAAGACTTTAGGAAATTTTGTAGTGATTGCTTTGTGGTTTGTTTGTGTTTAGCTGACCTTAGGGTGTGAAGAGTCAAATTTTCAATTATGGAGGACCAACCTTTCAAAAGGTCAAGAAGGTTACAAAAACTTCCTCCGCTCACTACAGTGGAGCCTCCACCGCCCCCTCAAAGGCAAAGATTAGACATAGACGGTTCTTTCGAACCGGTAGGAATTAGTGAAGTTTCGGGTGAACCAAAACTTAGGACAAACCAGGTTCATACAACCCCAGTAGAGATAGAAGACTTGCAGGTTGACGAGTTTGCGAGAAACTTTAATTCACCTCTTACTAACCTAAATGATCTAGGATCGTCCAGGTTCGTCCTTTCAGTTCACCTGTGATTAGTGTTCCTGTGGGCAGACTAATGTCTAGTGTAGGGGAAAGTCCTTCTACCTCCACCTCAGCCGCTCCGGCTGAAGGGGTACGACCTCCCCCGGTGGGTTCCCCTAAAACAAACATACCTACTACTCCTTTGACTCCATCTAGTTGGGTGGTCTGACGCCCAGCTTCAACAAATGTAGTAGGAACTTCTGGTGGGGTGGTCACTGGGATCCCCAGTGTACCTTTTGTTTCAACTTCTTTTGCACACACTACCCAGAATGGTCTAGTGGGATCCTCTTCATTCATCAGGGGTTTCCCTTGGAATGGGGGGCACATTCCTCCATCCGCTCCATATGTAGGTCCCACACTTACATATGTGGGAGTGCAGTTCATAAGCATTAACCCTTATGGTCAAGGTTTCCAAGCGCCAGTTTCTGCTCCTTTCACGAGCTCTCCTTTTTCGGTTTTTAGCGGAGGGATACCTGCTCCTGTTTTCCAAACTCCAGTTTCAACTGGGGTATCTTGAACCTCATATACTGCACCACATAATCCACTGGTTTATGGGTGGAATCGTTTCCAAAGCAATCCGACTACTTCACAACCGGTAGTAGGGGGCAAACCTGCCTTCACATTTGGGAACCCGAGGGAAATTCCTTCTACTTCCAAAGCTGGTACTTTTCATGCTTCAGTTAAGCCCAAGCTTCCTTTCCTGGAAACTTTGAATTTGCCAGATTTGTCCAAGCTAATGAATGATCCAGTGAGACATGATGCCTCTTGGCCACCTGTTCCTACCAAGCTACCTTCGAATATCCCAAAATTCGAAGGCAAAGTTGGTGAATACCCAGGGGCTCATATCACCACTTTTCACTTATGGTGCTCCTCCAACTCACTGAACGATGACACCATTCAGTTGATATTGTTCCAAAGAACTCTTACTAATGTCACATCAAAGTGGTACATTGAACTGCCCTCTGTTGCATTTGATAGTTTTTGGGACTTAGCCAATGTGTTCCTTAACCATTTCCAACTTCCTGTCCGGTATGATGCTGGGACAGACTTGGTGTCCACCTTTCAGTAGGACAAAGCCACTCATATTTTGGATCACATTCGAGAGTGGAGAAGGCGGAAGAGGCTCATTAAGGCCACTATCCCTCCCGGGTTTTTACTAGAATGGTTCCTTAAGTCCTTATTGTCGTATATATCTAAGGACGTGTACACTTCAGAAGTAACTAATGAGGAAGAGGATATCCTTAGGGCCCAATAGTTAGATTTGATATATTCTCAGTCTGGGATTCCATATGAAATCATCCCTGATGCACTGAGACAAACCCATAGTGTCGAAAAACCTAAGCTTGGACCCCATGTCGATGGTGTGGTTGGTTCAGTGAAATCTCCCACTGTAAAATCTTTGGCTAAACAACTCCATGAGTTGTCCGTCCAACACTCTACCCAGAAGGGTAAGTCTATAGGGTAATCAGCAGGCCGGTGGGAAAAAGAAAAAGGGGAAGAAAGGTGAGGGAAACCAAAACAAGCCAAAACCCACAAACAATGCTGATGGGGTCAAAATAGAGAAGAAGAAGGTGAAATTTACATGTAAGTTGTGCCAGGAAGATCACCTGACCCATCAATGTCCCCTTATGGAACAAGCTCAGAAGCTACTCAAAATCCAACAACCGGCTGTCCTGAAGGATCCTTTTCCCCAAGTACAGAATTCAGCTTCAGCTTCAAATGTAGCAGGGGGCACCCCAAATGCTCTTGACCCAAATTATATCAACATGGTTCGATCCCAGACATTACTCTAGACTAGGAACAAGAACTATGAGACTGAGGCTCCAGAGAAGGGTAAGTCTATAGGTGAAACTTCTAACCCCCGCACAATTGAAAAACCTGTTGAAACTATGCCCAAGATACCAAAGGGTGTCTTTAAGAAAATATTGCACAATCCTAATGCTAGGGCTGCAGCCAATTACTCTGTATTTGAAGATTTATCCCAAACTCCTTGTGCGATGTCAGCTTTAGAGGTGTTACAGAGTTGTCCCGCCCAGCAAGATGCACTCTTAGTAGCCTTAGGTAGTATGGATTCATCGAGCCTCATGGCGAAGTTTAATTTGTTTGATGTCAAAATTCACCTACCATATCATGTGGCCTTATCGATAGATGCCATCCATGGCATAAAAACCATTGGAAGGGCAATTGTCGATGAAGGCGCTTCCACATGTGTCATGTCCTTGTCTTGCTGGAAGGATCTTTGATCTCTAGAGCTAGTTCCATTGAACACCCTACTTACTGCTTTTGACGGAAGGTCATTTCGTCCACATGGTATCCTACCATCTTTCGAAATAAAGTTAGAAGGGAAGGCAGTGTCTGTTAAGGTAGAGGTGATTGATGCACCATGGGATTATAACTTGCTCCTGGGCAGAAGTTGGACTTATGCCATGTCCGCTATTGCATCGACTGTTCTTCGAGTAGTAGTGTTTCCACATGAAGGGAAGTTGGTTACTATGGACCAACTCAGTTTTACTCGAAAGGGCCACATGGAAACTAATGAGTCCACCATGCCATTGGTTGATCAGGTTAAACCTGCTTCAGAGAGCTTAGGGGCTGGAATGTATGCATCATTGATGGGCGCATTCAATTTTCCAGCTCCGATTAATTATTTAGGTTCTACTAGTGTAGGGAAGTCTATTGCAATGGTTGTCGATAGAACAGATCTTTGGGTTCTTCCTTCCCGCCATGAACCTGAAGTGCCCTTATTGACATTGGAAGTAGCTTATCAAGCTATCATTCATGCCGTTGTTGATCCCGTTTCGGTCCCTCTCACAGTCTCAGAGGAGCCGGAAGAAGCCTATCTACCTGCTAGGGAAGAGAACTCTTTACATACTGAAGATTGCTTAGATATGGTTTTGTCATCTGACGAAGCCATTCTGGAAGCTATGTGCGGATGAGATAAGATATGCGAAGATCTTCACCATCGAATCTATTTTCTTCTAGAGTTAAGCAGATTGAAAATCAAGAGTTCCATATGAGACTGGCAGGTGATGCTGATACACCCATTAATCCCTTACCTAGGGAGGGAATATTTGCTGAGGGGAATGTGGCAAACATTTCCATTACTATTCCTATCAACATCTCTGCAAACCCAGACGTTGTGGAAAATGTACATATCGATGCAAACTACTATTTGGAGGAGATTGCTATCTATACAACCTTGTTTAAGGAATTCCGCGGCGTGTTTTCCTGGTCATATGAGAAGGTGCTAGGCATAGATCCATCGATAGTCGAACATGAAATCCGAACCTATCCTGATGCCTAACCAGTTCGACAAAAACTTAGAGCTGTCAATCCGTGTAATGCGGTGGCTGTTAAGGCTGAAGTTGAAAAACTGTTGAAAGCCGGTTTCATTTACCCGATAGCTTTGACAGAATGGGTATCCAACCCTGTTCCTGCCGACAAAAAGAAAGGGATGATACATGTTTGTACTGACTTTCATGATTTAAACAAAGCCTGTCCTAAGGATAACTACCCCACACCATTCATAGATCAAATCATTGATGCTTGTGCGGGGAGTGAAGTCTTTTCATTTATGGATGGTTTCTCCGGATATAATCAGATTCAAATTAAACCAGAAGACCAACAAGAAAATGCGTTTTGGATTGAAAAAAGCAGGGGCTACCTTTCAGCGGGCAATGAATTTTTCCTTTCATGACATTAAGTCTATTGTCGAACCCTACCTTGATGATCTGCCAGCACATTCTCGTAAGAGGATCGATCACCCAGATCACTTGCGTTTAATCTTCGAACGATGCAGATACTACAAAATTCACTTGAATCCCCACAAGTGTGTTTTCTGTGTCGAGTCAGGTAGACTGCATCGATTCATTATTTCTAACAAAGGTATTCAGGTGGATCCTTTGAAAGTTGAGGCCATAGTAAATATGCCTCCTCCTCATTCCATTAGGAAGCTTCAAAGCCTACAAGGGAAGTCCAACTTCCTTCGACGTTTTATCGTGAATTATGCTAAGATCACTAAAGGTTCCATGCGCCTGTTGAAGCATGACATCCCATTTGTATGGGATGAAATTGCACAACTTGCGTTCGAGGCATTAAAGAAAGATTTGTTGTCGGCACCATTACTGTGTATGCCAGATTACTCTCGTGATTTTATATTGTATCTGGCCGCATCCGAGTCGACCATAGAGGTAGTACTAGTCCACGAGGATGATAAGCTCCAAGAGCATGTCGTCTACTATCTTAGCCGTGCTTTAGCTAGCCCTGAACTTAGGTATTCCCATGTCAAAAAGTTGGCATTAGCAGCTGTGTATGATGTTCAGAGGTTGCGTCACTACATCTTACTGAGGACTACGATGGTGGTGTAGATGTTAATCCTTTCCAATATGTTTTGTCCCAATGGATAGTTGGAGGCAAATTCAACAAATTGATAGCCATTCTCCAGAAGTTTGACTTAGATTTCCAATTCGCCAAATCCAAAAAATCCTTAGTTTTTGCGGAACTCATTGTAGAATTACCGGTTGAGGAAGATGTAGCCATTGAAGAAGACTCATTGCTAGATGAGCACATCTTTTTTATTTCCACCTCTGACCCTTGGTACGAAGATATACTTGTCTATCTCCAGACTCTAAAGTGCCCTACAACCTTTTCGCGGGAAGAACGACACAAACTACGCTTACATGCAAAAAACTACCTCATTATTGGAGATGTTTTATATCGTAGAGGGGTAGACTTTGTTTTGCGTTGATGTCTTACCCACAAAGAAGCCGAGATTGTCCTAAATGATGGCTATAGCGGAGCATGTGGGGGTAATTTATCTGGGTTAGTAATGGCCCAGAAGATCTTACGTGGTGGTTATTTCTGCCCACGATCTTTAAAGATTGTGTGGAAGTCATGAAGCACTGTCATCCTTGTTAGCTTTACACCAGAAATATGCAGTCGCACCCTGCTCCGTTATTTCCCGTCATCTCAGTGGGACCCTTTACTAAGTGGGGGATAGATTACATGACGTGCAACCCAGTTTCAGCTGGGGGGCACAAATACATCATTGTCGCTATAGATTACTTCATGAAGTGGGCAGAGGCAATGGCCACCTATAAAGCAGACGGGGAAACTGCAACGTTTTTCTTTTTCAACCAAATTAACGCACGTTTCTGTATTCCTAAAGAGATTGTCACTGGCCATTGAAGTCACTTCCAAAATAGCATGATGACTGAATTGACCACTATGCTAGGGTTTAAACAAGAACATTCGTCTTCTTTCTACCTGCAAGCAAATGGTCAAGTCAAGGTAGTAAATAAGACCTTGAAGACTATTCTCAAGCTCACTATTAATGCATCCTGGTCAAATTGGCACATCATGTTGTATCTTGCACTTTGGGCTTATCGGACCAATGTGAAAACTGCCACAGGGTTTTCTCCTTTCCAACTCGTTCACGGAGTGGAAGCAATAACCCCGGTTGAATGTGAAATCCCATCTTTAAAGATTGATATTCATGTGCTACCTGATACGACTGAGCTGGAAGAAATTTTGTTACACTTAGAACATCTAAATGAACAGCGTAGGGATGTGCTGACAGCAAACGAGGCTCATAAAAATAGGGTCAAAATCAGTATGATAAATCGGTCAAACCTAGGATTTTTTCTGAAAGGGAGCTTGTCTTGCTTTGGGATCAGGACAAAGAAACCTTGGGGGCAGGGAAATTCAGGTCTATGTGGTTAGGACCTTATGTCGTGTCAATTTTTTTGAAGAAAGGTACATTTGAATTAACTGATTTTGAGAGAAATAAGCTATCGGAGCCTCGAAATGGGCTCTAACTAAAAACGTACTATGCTTAGGCTTAGCATTTTTTTGTATTTTTATTGTATGTAACTTTATGTACAATAGTTCGTTAGTTTGTGTTCTTATATCATCTGTTGGTTGTTATAGATGTCTTCCGAGTGGTTTGTAGGTTTTGCAGATGGCGCTAGTCACCACACTTGCAACCTGGCTCTAGCTGCATGGGTTATTTACTCACCCTCAGGACAACTAGTTTCCTCTGGAGGTGCTTGCCTAGGTCTTGCCAACCAATAATGTGTCCGAGTACAGGGTCATGTCACATGCCCCAATTTTGCAAAATAATATTATCTTATTTGATTTTATTCCAAGACATTATGTTAAATTTTATGTTAAAGTTGTAACTGATGACTCAACAGAGTCAAGGATGTTGAATGTAATTATGAATATTTTAATTATAAATAAATAAAAGTGGAGACAATAGCTTGGGAGAGATGTTAAAATAGTGTTTACTAGTCAAGTTGGTGGAGGAGACTAGGTGGAGAGCAAATGGACAAGTGGTAGCATCCTCAAACACTTCCAATGTTGCAGGTGGCAACCTCCCTACATTTGGGGTCATGATCCCCCAAGAAAGTGGGATCAGATAAGGTGGCTCAATTAATGACAACTAACCCAAAAAGACCTAGGCAATCTTAATAAAAAAGCCCATTGAAGAGAGCTGAGGCTGCTCATTCCAGGAAGAGAATCATTCAGGTGAATGTATTTCAAGTATTTCATTGGGAAGGGAATATCTGGAAAGTGTTCAAGGGGTAAATTGCAGAGAATGATTTAGTACAACTATTCAACTAAAAGATCTTGCTGCTGAGTACATATTTTGTTCTGAGTCATTGGACCCGTATTTTGTTGCTTGCTCCACCCAGTCCCAGCCAAGGAGACCAGGAACAAGCTTGGGGGTCCTGAGAAGACTCTGTTTGAGCGCTCTCCAGGAGTTGGTAGGGAGGAACAACCTCCCAACGCTGTTGTCATCCAACTTTAAAAACAGGTTTTACTATCTTTTATTGTTGTGTTAAAGTTTATTTTCTGAGAATGAATGAATAATGTAAGATTTATATGTTATGTAATGATCTGTTAAAATTTATAATATGTTAGTTGTTGAATGGTGAAACTGTAATTGAATGAGATAATCCTACCTGTGTTTTTCCCCATCTGGATAAACCAGATCGTACTCTAGCACAGGTAGTGTGTTAAGATAGATGAAAATATGATAGAAACCTGGATTGAGTAGAGTCATTTTGTATTTCAGAACAATGGAGTAAATTATTTCTATATATAGACGTTTCTGGAAAGGATACAATTCTGTTTAATTGAGTTATGATTTAAAAACCAGACTAATGTATTAGGAATGCTAGTAAAGAAGTATACATAATACTTTTCAAACATCAAGTCTATTTATTTAATATGTTGATTATTGTAAATAGGTTATTTATCTTATTTAGAACTATATTTCTGCAAAATGAAACTACTAACCTGTCACATAGGAAAAAGGTTCAACGTAGATAAATATTCATTTATTTTTGTGAAGAAAGAATCAAGTCACTTTACAGAGTTACTTTATTATACATACTGCTTAACTATTTCTACAAAAGTTCATATTTCAAGTAGGGTAATTCTAGTATAGTCCTTATTATAAATAAACTAAGAATAACAATTATAATGTATCAAAGAAATAATAACATAACCTATTTAAATACTTATCAAATAGACTGATTATAATGTTAAATAATATTTAATAAATATTATTTATATATGAAGAAATTCATTTAAATAAAACTAAACAAAAATTAATTATAAAGGAATGCACAGGGTTGAAACCCTCATAATATTAAACAGTATAAATTATAGTATTAACATTTTAACATTATAATTTATAGCATAAACATTGTAATTTATGAATAATAACAATATAATTAGATCAGCACTAATCCAAGGATTTGGATTATTTAGTTTCCTAAAAACATTAACTATAAAACATTATTACAGTCTTATAAGGACAGAGAAGAAAATAACAATGGAAGTATAATGACTTAATACCTGTAACATACAATTATTTAACATGTATTATTAAACTAACATACAGAATAATTTAAGAAATTATTTATACACAGGTTACTAACATAATTTAACTTTACTCATATAACCGAGCTTATTAACAATTATCATGATAAAAAGAAATAGCAAAATAGACAATAATAATATATTTTATTGGAAGATAATTGAAACAGTAAAAATATATTTACACAGTCGAAATAGGGTGAAACCCTAATGCACAAAAATTACATTTAGAACATCAAAATAACCGAGTCCGAGCTTAGGAGAGACGAATCTCTTTACTTCAAAATTAAACAGAGAATGGCTTGACAGGCCGTAAATACTTCTTCACATAACTGTACACAAAGCTAGTAAAAACAAAATTTACAAGTCATGGCATAAGTCGGAAAACCCTGTTAACAGCAAGGGTTTCATAAAACTAAACAAGCTAACCAAGAAACAGTAACCCACAAGGGTTATTCGCAAGCTACGACTTCCAACCGAAAACGTTCCATATAGAAATGAACAAGTATAGGTTGCCATGGGTCGACCAAGGCTTACCGTAACCAAGAAGCCAACCTAATTCATTGCACCAACACCAAGGAGAATTGTCATCCGTCACTTGTAAACAAGAAACCACAACGTTAATATTCTTGCATTATAATAAAAACTGAGTGAAATGTAAGTTTAAAAACTGTTAAGGGAGTTCTTTCTTACCTGGGAACAAGGGTAATGTAGCCACCAACGAACAGGAGCGCCGCCACCAGCAAGACGAAAAGCAAACCCTTCATCTCTCTTGTGACAGAGACAGGTTTTAACAAGTGCAAACCACTGCTAGCAGCAACAAGGAGAATGGAGTAACGACCAAACAAGAAGCGGATAGTAGAGCTCAAAACTGTCACAAACCGAAGCATAAGAACACGCTCTCACAAACCCTGTGACAGACCAGACTGTAATTTTAGTCACGGTCTTTAACAAATCATTGCCAGGATAACTCACAGCCCTCTAAAATTTCCCAACAAGCAAGCAGTGGAGGAACGACCCAAGAAAACTACATATAGTCCAAGCTGTATGAAAAACGTCACGACTCTCATTAAAATTTGGTACTGTGAACTCACAATGTAGCAAGGATTCAAGGACGACGAGGGTAGATGGAATGTTGCCAACCAGGACACAGAGCTCGCATGGCGGCCAAGACACAATTGTAGAGAGGCCAAAGGCACGACAATAACAGAGAAGAATGACAAAGAGTAGGGTTTGTAATCCCTTATACTCCCAACACTTGGCTGAGAAGGAACCACGTGGTATCACAATAATTCAACCATGCAGTGGGTCGACTCCATAGTCCCTGCATGCAAATGATTTTCGATTATTAAAATGTAATTTATGCATAGTCTTATAATATGGTAATCATACAAAGGTTCTACGTGCTCATGGAGGTCAACCTTCGGTTGCATGGGTTTAAAACTATGAAACCTCAAATCATTGCCAAGCCTATGTTATAGGCATTGCATGGTTCTAGGACGAAGTAATTTCAAAGTCTTATATATACAAGACATTACATATAAACCAATCGATGGAGTGGACCAACGTGTCATTCCTTTCCATTTTAAATTATAATATACACTTTACAAACTAACGTTAAGTTATATCGAGCTTATGGTTGACCATGAAATCAACGAACCTCAATAAAACCATATTCATGCCAAAGTATTTTTATGTTGAGACATACCCAAAGTATGTCATGTGTATACTTATTCAAAGTATTTAGGCTTGAAAACTTTGTTTTATGAACTATATAATTATATATTTATTCACTTTAAAGCTTGTTGTTAATCATTAAATGGATGTAATATCATAATCGATATTTTTTCCCCAAGCATATTTATGCATAAAATGATTTAGTTCTTCACTAATGGATAAACCATTTGGTCATAGCATAAATAGTATAGTTACAACCGTCGATAAGGCTTGAGCTATCAAAGCTAGGTTAATAAAGTAAATCTTATGATACTTAGGAGATGCAAAGAAAAAGGCTATTACCTCTCTTAGCCAAACTATGATAATAAAGTATTATTAACAAACTTTGCATAGCTAGTCATATTATCACCAACATTTATGTTGTGACTTGATAATGTTATAGAACGTAATTTTAATTAGGATCATGAACATCATAAATCTTATCTGTTTATAACCAGAATTACTGGTAACTTGAATACATTATAAACAAGATAATTTGTGTAGGTATCATTGAATATCATAGAAATTATAGATCAATGGGTGGCAAATACTCGGATGCTGGCTATGAATCCTGTACATAGCCCAGATCAACAAGAATTTATGACATTTGATTATTTTACTAATCATGTCAAGTACTATTAGTTCACCATGTTTTATTTAGCATCATAATCTTTTAGAACTGTCTAGTACTTGCATGAGTTAATAAATCAATCTCTCTTGAAGAATTGACATAAGTTAAGTAATGTGGTCAGAGGCTTAATCCAAAAGAAGTACTATAAAGTAAAATAACAAGCTGGAGCGGAATCATCCCATTAAACTCTAAGATCTTAGGACATGGTATTGCACTGTAATGTTTAGAACCTTATAGGCAGCAATCTTCATTACAAAAGATGAATAACCAGCAGTTGTTTATACTAATATTTAAGATGATGATGTGTAATACTGTTTATACAATCATTACAGCTTTACAGGTTATACACTCTAGGTGAAAATAACTTAATGGTGAACCAGGAGAATAAATACTGTCGCTATTTACATATAAGAAAGAAAACTCTTCTATATTTATATCATTGACAAAAATAATTGAAGAAACAAACTACTTGTTTTACCTCATAGAAGTAGAGTGATATGTAACCGTTTATTACCGAGCTTTCTATTTTGCATATTGAATTACAGCTAAATGCTTTATGGAATTAAAAGGCGTTACTCGATCATTCATACATGTAACCTGTAAGGACAGTAAGCTTTCTGCGTTAGCTTAAAAGCTAAGTAAGCCCCAGAATCCAAGACAGTTCCACCTACTTGTTGCAAATTAAAAACTCATCAACAAACTAAAAATTAAAATTATTGCACAAGTAAACCTAACCTTGCATCAAAAGTAGAATGCTAAATTACTTAATTAAAGTTATGTACTAACTAATCTGGTAACCAATTCTTTTATAGATAACTGTTAGCTGTTAGCAGACCGCATTCTCAATATTTTTGTATTTTCAAAATTTTAAATTTTTATGAAAATTTGGGGTTTTGATAGGTTGTCATTGAGATTTTATGGGATGCCTTATCACGAGGCATTACCCAACTAGAAGTCAGGCTTGACTCTCAACTGGTAGTTTCCCAGCTCAATCGAGCTTATCAGGTGTGGAACCCTATTATACTACGTCAGTTTATGCAAGTTAGGTTTTTGGAAAGAAATTTTGATTTTATTACATTTACTCATAATCCAAGAAATCAAAATTAATTAACTGATGCATATGTGAATTATATCTTGGATTGGCATTTAACACATATTTCATAAAATTTACAACAGACACATTGAAATACACATGTAAATAAACTGGCAATATATATATATATATGTGTGTGTGTGTGTGTGTGTGTGAATATCTGTCCATATAGATAGGTAGAGTTTGATCCTCAGATCCAGTCATAACTGTATAATATACAAAAAATATACAAAATCTGGATCATAATCCATAAAATACTCCTAGGTCTAAGCTTGACCACCCCAGTCACCTTGCACACCTTGATTATCTTGGTCATCCTGATCTCAGGCTTCTTCAACTTACTCAGCTGCAACAACCTCTATGTAAACAAGCACTGCTCTGGCTGCCCTTCTCATAAGGCGTATCCAGATAGGTGGGATACCAACCACTAACTCTTACACAACGGCAGGGATCTGCTCAATACGTAAAGTAGGTACTCTTTGGGTAAGCCTGGCTAGATTCCCCTCAAGAACCCTAATAACACTGTGATCCTCTCCTGCCACTAGTCGCACATACATACGAGGATGCCCAACAGGGCGTACTGGTCCAATATATGCATTTTTAAACATTTAAAGGATTAAAAATCTTATACATATGTATATATCTTTATGACTAAAATTCATAAAAATTTAAAAAAACTTGAAAAACCAAAATACCTGATGCTCCCCATGCTCCTCCTGGAGGGAGGACAAGGTCATTGTCACCCCGAAAATCCATCCCAGCATATGGAAATTGCTCAAGTGCTGGCAGCTGTTGCTCCCACCATAGGTTTAAGTCATCATCGTACACACTCTGAACCGATCCACCGCCGCCTTGGCGAAGGAATATTTCTCCCCACCTACTCAGTCTAGGTTGACGGGGAGAGAAAGATGGTAGAGGTACTGCAGGACTAAGATCGGGCACTCTCTCAAAGAAATAGGCCACCAGTATGCTAGAATAACCGAATTTTTTCCATTGGCCTCTCTTGCAGTCAGAGAGTTACTTCTTCATTATTGGGATTACTCCTGGGCACCAGTCAAATAAGGCTCCGTGTAGACATTCCACTGCAAGTCTCATTTGGTTTCGAGTTGCAAGATGAAGTGATGATGATCCTACAACCCTCACTATTGTGCTTACCAACACTTGTAATGGCAAGCTGCGAATATGAACAATAGGGATGCAAGTACCCCTTTTTTTAGTACCAAGCGCATAGTAAGTGTCAATATAGTTCTGAAAAATTAGAAGGTCACCGCCCCCACTGGTACCTTCCAAGTTGACAGGAGCTCCCTGTCGTGACAAACTGGATATGAAATAGATGTCTTCAAGTGTAAACTCTAGAATCTCACCTTGTAAGTCAAATGCACACAGATCATGATCCTGATAGTTGATCAAGAACTCCAGTAAGCGGACATTGGATTGCATAGGTGATGTACAAAATAATTTAAGCAATCCACTTTTTCGCAATGCATGGATCGTGGGGGCACTTCGAAGAGCATCTTGATCCATGTCTTCATGCTCCCTCTCCCTCTACTCCAACACCATGTTTTAGCCTGTCAATCATGCCATTTTCAAACATTAAATTCACTTAAAAATTTTGATTTTGGCCCTAGATAGCTTTTTTCTATGTCGTGCAGTATACACGACAGTCCTTTGGACATGTCGTGTATCATACACGATTTGCTTTTGATCAAGCCAAGTATAGAACACGTGTACACGACTGTCTACGTTGCATACCCACGTATACAACGCGGCCATCTTAAAATTGTCCTAAAACATCAAATTTTTCATAAAATCAAAAATTTGCTTAGATGAAATGAAAGAGCATGGAGAGTAGATTTACCTGGCACTTGTGGATTTGAAAATCGTCTAATGGTTTGACCACAATGAGCAATTGAAGGTAGAGGTAAAACTTGTCTATCTTTGGTAAAAATGTCAAATGATGAATTTGATTTCTATTTTTGCACTATTTATAGAAATTATTTCAAAAGGTGGGTTTTTTAACCTATGGTTTGTAATTTTTATTAAAATCAAACTAATGCCATGTCATGTTTACCTAATGAAACAGGTACAAGGTTATTCAAAATTGTTTTCCACTCATATAGGGTAGGATTTTGATCATTTATATGAATTTTTGCATTTATACTTAATCCGCTTTAGCTCTAGGATTACTATTTTGACCACAAACTATGGTATTCTAACCATTAGTACCTTGTCTATATCATTGTTCTTCCGTGGATAGGGATTTCCTAACATGAGTACCCTAGCTTAGAACACATTTATTGTCTTTGGTACTCATTCCACATTTAGCGTAGGTTCAGGGGAGCCTTCTTATCTATTTTTCACGCCAAATTGAGCCTCGTTTTGGTTTCTTTTTACAAGCTATCCTTTTTATAAGGCTCCCCACCCTTATGGAGTTTCTTTAGGCCCAGGTATAACTTCTCAAAATAGAATTGACTACCGAGTAAACTTGTTCATTCAGGTTCGTTAAGAATATGTGAATGGGCATCCACATTGGTGGTAGGTTATCTATTTCTCAGACCATGTGGAATAATACGAGAAAGGATCACTCTCTTTTCTACAGAATTGAGAAGAGTATTCTCAAGCACATGGAATTGAGAAGAGTATCACTTTTTCGGACCTGAGGGACTAAACTTACGGAAAAGGACCACCCAGTATGAGATTAATTTTCTCTTTTTCGTGCTCTGGACCTAAACATGAAAAAGATTATGAGTGTACTTTATGTCTTTGTCATGCTCATTAAACAATAAGAACAAAACATCAAGTTTACTGTTGTAAGCCCCATTTCTTGTACTCAAATGGATCTTTCCGAGTGATCTTGCTTTCCTTCACACTCGTAAAACTCAAACTATAAGCTGCTCTTGAAGGAGCGTTGGGTAGGTGGTAATTTAACCTTTTTCGGACCTCCCTAACTAAGTACGAAAAATGTTCACCTTTTCTTCTTCGAAAGTTAAGAGAGTTCTTCTAAGATATGTTTTATACTTTTTCGGTTTCAAGAGACTAAATTGGATGAAAAAGGACCCCCTTGGAGTCTTCTTTGGAGTTTTCAGACTCTCTAAACATGAAAACACCAAGCGAGCATGTACTAGTTTGGGCTCGTAAAATCCACGAATAAGTGACATTATTAAGCATTATTCCTTCTTCTCTTCAAGCTTGTCAAAAATGAAGAGAGACCTGAGTTGAATTTCCTGGACATGTTAAAATTTAATAGGAAAGATAAGGAATAAGTTTTCTCTTTGGGTTACATTTGATGGCAGCATGTCCTCCTTGAACATAACACTCTTTGAACTTTTCAATACTCATGTCTCAGTGTACACTTTCAGTCCTGCTATTACTTTGAGTTTCTTACTCCTCCACTTGTCATTTATGCCTGGGGAATCTGATCATGTCTCCTACATGATAGATAAGTCTAGTTGTTCTATCTGCAAAGTTAAAAGTTGCCTTGGGTCATCTTTGTGTCGTGCTCACTGTTCAAGGATTTATCCCTATTTCTGCTTCTTATCCTGATTCCATCATTATCCTATTTGATATCACTTGTGTTTACATTCCTTTATCCAATTCCTAGTCACTCTTGTGATCCATTGGAGGATCTATTGCCTTCCATATCACAACATGGTTTCTCATCTGCATTTCCTGAAGACAAAGACCTAGATTTTTGACGATGGTACCCTAGGATTCACTTTCATCATTGGTGAATTCCTTTTCTTCGTTGTCAATTGTCACCTATTGATTGGAAATATGTTGAATCCTTTCCATGCTCGACTTCTATACATCTATTCACATGGCCCGGATTGTACTAGTTCCTTTGGATTTTGACGAAGACCTTAGGTTCACATCTATAACCTAAGTTGCGCAAGATTGTGTTGTGTTCACTTACGCAACTTCCAGATCTTTGAAGACTCATCATGATTGTATATTGTGGCTTTTATCCACCTTTGTAATATACGTGGTCTTGCACCCGTATCATATGATGTACTCAAATATTGTAAAGGAGCTAGTGTTCCAGTATATTGAACATGGCATCGTCAGATATGATTTTGTATATGACATTTGATATGTATTTGTTTCAAGTACTTCCTCTGCTTCCTTGGACTTCTGAGTTCTCCAAGATAATGATTATAATGTTTTTCAGCCATCGCTTCCCTCTGACCTCACACATTAGGGGGCATTTGTTATCAGCCAAAATGGAACTTCTCCGTCCGAGTAGTGACATTCCTCATGTTGGTACACAAAAGGACAATTTGGATTGAAGTGGCCAAAACATTATAGATGGGCATGACCTTTGATGCATTATCCTCAAACTAGCCTTGTATATTTTTATTATGAGTTTTGGGTTGCATACGCGACTATGTTCATTGCAACTCGCATGTCATATGCGAGTATTTGCATTGCAACCCGCGTATACTTGCATACGCGAGTTCCCTTTGAGCAACTCACGTGTCATACGCGAGTTGCCTATATTAATACCCGTGTATATCTTAATTCGAAATTAAAAAATATAAATCGAGATTATATGAGATTAGTTGGGGCCTAATCCATAACTATCCCAACTATCTCAACCATCCCAACCTTCGAAACCACTCTATTTCCCAAAGTATAGATAGAGGCCTTGGGGTGGGGGCTAATCAATCAATTTTGGAGAGCAAAGTTATGCTGGTGGTATATATTTAGAGTCTTGGAGCAACAAAACTCAGAGTCCTTTGGTTGCAGAGGAGTCCTTGTGTCAGAAGTTGGGTTGTACTCTTATTTTATTCACCGCTTTTTAATAAAGATAATTCTTCTTCCAATCTTGTATTGAGTTTATGTCATGTATATTGGCTTAATGAATATGTTTGATTATGTTATCTATATGCTTTTCATCTAACCTCTGATATATATATGCATGAGATATTACTTGAAGGATTTGCTCTTTGTAGGTGGATAAGTACATCCCTAGAAGCTTTGGAGAGAAGTGGAGCAAGAGAAGATCAAGCTTGGATCAACCGTCACTAATCGGGTAAGTCAAGATTTTCTTCCTATTCTCTTTCCATTCCTTGTAAAAAGCTGATTGTCTGCAAGTAAGTAGTAAGTTGGTAACCCCATACCCTAGGTTACAAGGGTGCTTTATCCTAAATAGTAAATATGGAACCATTATTTTTTCTCCCAAATTTGACACTGGAAAGTGTTTGCATTTTTAAGGTCCAATGTAGTCTTCTTGAGATCGATTATACATATAGTAGTCTTTCTTTTCAACACATGATATTTCAATGCAATGATGCATGTTTTTGGATATTAATCTCTTCGATTGTTCAAAACAGTTGTGGTATTAATAAGTCACTTCTAATTACACTCATGTCCGTGTACCACAGGTGCTATTTTCACCAAGTAAGATCACCTCATTGAAAACTGATTTTTAAACAACAAACACACACAATGCCTAACAAAAGCAGTAAAAGGAAGGCAAAGGAAAGTGAACCAGAATCAGATGTGGAAGTCATCTCCATGATAGAAACCAAATATGAATATATCGAGGCCATCACAGGAGTGTCTCCCGATTTCAAATGGGGATAACTCTGTTAGATGATCATGGATCAGCATATCCCAGATGCCGGTCTTGAGGAAATGTTCCTATACCAAAACATAAAAATTTAGGCATCACTAGAGCCGCTACTCGCCCAGAGCTATTTCCTTTCTCAAAGGTTATCGGGTGGATTCTACCCCAGACAAATCCCTCCTCAAGGATCATATCTAATATTAACAAGGAATCTTTTGCTTCATTCACTCCAACATACATAACAACGGCCTACAAGCTACCCCCTCCACATGTCATGATGACCAATGATTGGGTTAAAGGGATAAATATTGAACCCTTGTAGTGCACAAAGAGAATATAATGCCAGGGAAATAGTTGCGCCAAAAAGCAAGTGGGGATTATGAGTCCCAAAGCCTACAAACCCCGTTCAGAATCATAGCTTTGATGCTGAACTTAATTTTTGGCCGAGCAAATGGACCCAGACTAAATCTCCTGTTTATGTTGCCTATCAAATGTTGTGGGCTCATAAATACTCAGGCTTCTATAAAATCATTTGTGAGGAATTTATGATGCCTCTGTATGAGTTAATTTTCTTGAAAGAACCAAACTTCCTGTATGATAATGCCATGGATTTTTCTTGCAGGAAGGCATATACCTCTGAATGTATGGATGCTCCAGAGCTTGTTCCCTCCCACCAAATTATGCCATGGACTATGTAGTCCACAAAGAAGTTGTAAGTTAAGTGTTCTTAAATGGGGTCGATAGCTTCCTACACGACATGAAAAAGCCAACTCCCCCCCCATTTCCTTTCTGCATTGGCGGATACAAATCTCCAAGGTGAAGGAGTCGAGGATTTTGTGAAAGAATTGGAGAATTTTCATTTTGGAGAGAAAAGTTTTTAGAGAAATGATAGTAGAGGAAAAGTCGCGGAACATTGTGCAGCCATCAAAATACATTTTGAATACTCATATTTATTTAACAAGGATGAATAGGTATTTAGAAGAGCCAACAATCTGACAGAGCTAGGAAAGCACTTTTCAAAGAAAAGTGGCGCTAACAGAAGCAAAGACAACAACACTACAGTAGAGATGAGGCTAAAAAAGTAGAGGGAGGAAGCTGTAAGGTTGTAGAAAAGATGAGGCTGAAAAGAAGCAGAAAGAGGAAGCCAAGAGAATCCCAGAAGAGGCAAGATGAAGAGAGGTTAAAGAAAGAACTTGAGGAAAGAGCAAAAAGGAAGTCGAGGAGGCGACAGAAGAACTAAGAAGAAAATAAGAGGAGGACAGGATCAGGGAAGCTTTGGATCGACAAGCAACCCAAAATGACCCAGTGGGCCTAGAACCTCATGTTTCATCAAGTGGAACAATCACTGGTGGGAACATTCCTTTTGTAAAGCTCGGGCTTACTTTGTTTACTCCATCTAAGAAACACACGGTGGCTTGCCTAGACACCATCAATTTTGATAAATCTAGAAATACCATCACACGGAGGTCTGAGAAGCGGTTAAAGATGGGCACGTATGCTGACGTGGTCATAGTCACCGAGAACACCATAATGGAGGGTAATCACAAAGATCCCAAATTCATGGCCTCGGTGAATATAGCAGCTGCATAGGCCAGCGCCAATAATGTGGATCAATTGATGGAAGAGGTAGAGTGCAACAAGGAGAAAATGTTTAAATTGAAGGATAGCCTAGTGAAAGTATGAGGAGAGGGCATATATTTAAAGAGGAAATATGATGCCATCATATCTGAAAAGGAATGACTCCTAGGATATTACCAAACTTTGGAAATAGAGAAATGATTTGGAAGCCGAAATATCTTAGCTAGAGTCCAAAGAGTTTGTGGCAAGCAAGTAGGCAGAGGATCTGAAAACCTGAACAGAGGAATTGGTGAAACAGAAAGAATCCCTAGGGGATTAGCTGAAGAAAACTAATGAGAATAAGCAAGATGTCACTCCCTTTTGTGACCACGCCTATGAAATTCAAAGGCAGATACATCAGGCTCTAGTCACTCTCATAGGTGACATTTATAAAGTGAGGCCGATAAGGACGACACTGAGGGTGATCGTAGTAGAGTCCCTAAGCTTAAGAGAATGAACGATGGAGGTCAGCGAAAAGGTCAAAATCCAGTTGACCTGGGTGGAAGCTAACTCTAAGTTCCTAGAGCGTCTACCACAAAAGACCGTAGAAGGCCTAAAATCAGAATTGGCACTTTTAAAATTTTGCTGGAAAGCCTCGTTGAGGTTAAGCAACGAAATTACCAAAACTTTGGAAAAATGCAAGGACTTCTACAAAAGGATATATCAAGTCCATGAGAAATGTCAGATTCCTTTGGTCGAAAATATCACATACCTTCCAAGAAAAGACCAACGTATGGAATATTTGTAGGACAGGCTGCAAGAGATTTACAATACATTTAGAAAATAGAAGCCTTCAACGAAGAAGATCTTAACACTTGGGTTGGGCATGCTTCTGTCAACCTTTACATTTTAAAAGACGTGTGCAAGTCCTCCATAGAAAAGGCGACACATGTAGAGACACAGTTGGCAATGCATGAAGTGATCGTGCAAGTATTAGAGCCAATAAAATGAAAGACTATTGTAGAAGAGGCTAACACACGGGGAGAATATGTTTCCATCTTGGCAGGGCCCACTTGAAAGTTTTGTATTTTATATTTTTTTGGCATTTTCCTAATGTAATTATTTAGCACTAGAAGATGATTTTGGAATCTCTAGGGTTAGGGTAGTTGAAGAGTCACTAGATGACAAATTGCAATTGTAATATAAATAGAGATAGGGAGTAAAGTAAAAGAATTTTTTCTATCACAAAGAAGGGCTGGACTATCTTGTAAGAGAACTCATTTTTTTATAATAAAGAAGGACCTATTTTGATGGGAAAGGATTGCACAAGAATTTTCATGGGATGTGTGGAATTTGACAATGTGGAATTACTTCTTCTTGTTGCCATCTAACTGTGAGATTGTTCTAACTTCTCCAGATTACTTATTGGTTATGAATGATTTTGATTTCTATCTAAATATATGTGCATGAATTGAGTAATGAATGTTTTATTATGTCAGAGCTTTCTTCGATAATATTTTTGTTGTGAATATGCATATGAAATTGAAACAACTATCTGTGAGATTAATATGAATAAATACAGCACATTGCTCTAAATTTTAAATATGCTCCTTACGGGGATAGAATAAATTAGAATAGAATATATTAGAACATAATATACTTGTTTAGATTCATATTTAAAACAAAATTAATTTATTTGATAGGAGTGCTAAGACGATAGGTAAGAACCTGCTCATCACGTGTGAGGCTTATGCTTATCGATTACATGCATTTAGTTTAGGCATTTGCATCTCATTATTTAATCAAAGAAAACAACATAAATGGTGGATCGGGACGTAACCGATAAAAAATTAAAACACATTAAATATACGGTATTCGGACCGTTAACCAAACGGATTCCCCATACAAAACGATGGGTGATCTAATTGGGATCTATTACCGGGGAGAATCCCTACTGTCGGTACCTGGGAATTTTCTAGGCATCAACATATTTGGCACTAGAAGGAGGGACGCCAGTGCATGGATGGTAGAGGAAATCTGTTTGTGAGAGATTTTTCTGTTGGAAATACATCTAAAACGACTTCCCCTGAAGATTTTATTCTTGAAACTGAAGAACAAGAAAGGGTAATTTTTGAAGAAGGAGATTCATAATATTTATACGTTGTCCCATTTGAAGAAGTTGATCATGTTTCTGAGGTAAACAAGATCTTACGTAAAAAATCTCATAGGGTTGAAAGTAATTCCTACGTTACCTAGTAGGAAAGCTGCTAAGAAAGAAGTCTCATATAGTAAAGATTCTTTGCTTGTCGAAAATTTGGAAGAATTGTTGGATTTATTTATCCAATAAATCTCTCAACCTCTTAATCAGTTGGGAACAAAATCTCCTACAACTCAAGTTTTTCCACATTCTCCACCTCGAGTTATGGCAGCTGTTAACCATCCTTCATGGAGAGACAAGACGCCACTCAAACCAGCTGCACCTTTACACGATTTTCCCAAATACCCAGAGCAAGTGCTACCAAAGTTTGATCCTGGAAATGGTGTCTCTGCTGAAGATCATCTGAATTTTTTTATCTCGCATTAAGTCTTCTCAACGTTGAGCACGAAGATGTTGTCTGCAGACTGTTCCTGTATACTTTTGAGCCCATAGCGTCCTCATGGTATTTGAAACTACAAGCTAACTCAATAGCAAATTGGGATACTTTTGAAAGAATGTTTAGAAGTAAATTTGGAAAACAAAAAACCATAGCCACACTCATGAAATAATTATTGTGCATGAAGACGGAGAAAAAAAGAAAAAGTTCAAGATTTCAATCAAAGATTCACTACTCTTTTAAACAGTTTTAATGATGCAACAAAACCAGCTAAGGAGTCTTTGGTAGAATATTATACTACAACACTATACCCACCTATAGCAATGTTTGTAAAAAGGGCAGTTAAGCCTACACTGGTATATAATTATGAAGAAGCCAAGAGGGTGGAAGCTGATCTTGATAGTATCGTAAGACATACCTCAGAACCAGAAGTGAAAACAAGATCTAGTAATAAACCTTTGTTGTTAACTAGGCCTAAAGAAGAAAATTCGAATGAATTAGAAAATGTGGTCAAAATGGTGCATAAATTATCAAACAAAATAGTAGATTTGGAAAAGGAGAAGGGAGCTAGTTAATCAAGAAAGCCATTCAAAGCCTATTACAAGAAAAGAGAATAAAGTGTAAATCCCCAACCTCCTCTACTTAATTAAATTGTTTTAAATTTTAAGGAAGCTGGTATGGACCAATTATGTACATTTAATTAAGAACACCATTTTGAAAAAAGTTTTCCACAATGGATAAATTCGATGATGTTGGTAATGCATCAATTATTAGATTCCCGACTAGCAGATCCAGAAGAAGAGGAAGAAGAAACAAATGAACCCAAAGAAACAAGTGAAGAAACCAAAATGGTGCTATGGGATTGGGAATCCACATTGGGATTGAATGAGGATGAGTAGAGTGAGGAAGTCCAGGCATCATAAGTTAACATTACAACTAGGAGTAAAGGACCGACATTGGATCAAAGCTTAGTGTTACCTAAAACAAAGAAAATAAAGGAAACCATGAAGAAGATTATCAACCTTACTCAAACACAACATAAGGTTTATCTGGAAAACATGAAAGAAACTAGCTCAATAATCAATAAACCTATGAAAACCGTGGTAAACAAAACAAAAAATACTAAAGAGTATAACATGGGATATGATATTGTGGAAGACATCAAGAAAACCAAAGAAAATATCTGTTTATTTGAATTATGTAATGTTCCTCAGCATAGAAAGAAACTATTGGAAGCCTTTGACCCACAAGCAAGCAGTACCTCAGGGGATGAATTAGATACTGAGATAAATGAAGCAAGCATTGGTGGTAAATCGAAATCTCATACATTTCCTTTCCTGTTAACATTTGGAATTTTTAATCACAATGTGCATAAATGTTTGGTAGATTCTAGAGCCTTGTCCAATGTTATGCCACTTTCTATTTGTAAGAAGATTAACCGCCAACCAATACCATCCCCCTCCTAGATCATTCAACTGGATAGGTTTATTGTTAAAGTTATGGGGGAGATGAAAGATGTGCTAATTAGATTATCTGCAGACCCTATAGTGTGCAAGTTCATAGATATTATGGTGGTAGATATACCTGAGGCTTATGGATTAATATTAAGTAGGGGCTGGTCAATGAAACTTAACAGTTATTTTATGAATGATTGGTCTCACATGTGGGTGTTGTATCAGAACAGTCATAATCAAATTAAGATACTGAGAGAAGCACATATGAAAAAGAATGTAACTCAGTTGGAGGAAAAGAACGAACAGGTTAATTTTTCATTTTCATTTTTGGGAAATTACTTTTTAAACTTGAACCAAGAAATTATCAAGTGGAGGAAGTCAGTTATGAATCAAATACAAATCCCGATTTATTTTCATGGGCTGACGACATTGATTGTAACATAGTTAATTTAGTTAAAAGTGTAGGGAATGATACCTACCAAGTAATTTTAGAAGATAGATTTTGGATTTTGGATTTTGACGGTTCTAAAACACAAGAGGGATTGAGAGCGGGTTGTGTCCTTATTGATCATGAAAAGAATAAACATTTCCTATATTGTAGGCTAGAGATTGAATGTACAAATAACACCGTTGAATATGAATCTCTGGTCCAAGGTCTGAAGAAATCCATTAAAGTAAATGTAGAAAATTTAAAAGTTTTTGGTGATTCTGAGATAGTTAGGAAAATAAGAGATGCTATTCATTGTTTATCTCTGGACCTTAAAAGGTACCAAGCTGAAGTATGTAATTTGATATTACACTTTAATTCTTTTAATATAAATGTTATCCCTATATTACAAAATGTTGCAGTTGATTTATTAGCTACTTCTGCTTCTACGTTAATTCCAACTAATAATAAATGTTCTATTGAACTGATTTTCAAGCCATTAGTACATGACAATATCACAAATCTGAGGGTGTTCGATGATGATGAACAAATTATCAATTTTCTAACCATTAATGAGGTTTTCAAATAATATGTAATCATTGATGAAGAACATCAAGAAGCTTTACAAAATGAAGATATGACCAAAGGAAATTTCATGCATAAAGTAGTAAGAATGCTCAAAGTAATGTTTGATCTACAAAACAAATTAAGAAAACTAGCCAACGTTAAAACAAATAGTTCAACAATGCAATATGAGTTGGTAAATTTAGGAACGGAAGTTGAGCCCAAGTATGTAAATTTGGGAAAATGTTGCTTTCTTGGAGAAATGTGCAGGTTTATTAAATTGTTTCAACAATATAAAGATATCTTCTCCTGGACATATTAATATTTGAAAACATATGATATAGGTATTATCCAGCATGTGATTCGTGTAGCAGGGATTTCTCCTTGCTACAGGGGCAAGAATGGCTCCCTTCTGTCTATAGGACAGAAGGGTAGGTTCCTGCGTGGATAAATGCTGAAAATAAAAACAGAATGTAAAGGACAGTAAGGAAAACAAATCGAAGCAAAGATGGAAGAGAAACAATGGTGAACCCCTATGTAAACAAAGGTTAGGGTTCCACTTCCAAAGACCTGCAAACAATGACTAAACTACAGAAAATTGAAACACCTGCAAAACAATGTTAAACATAAACCTACAAATGAAAACATGGGTTAGAAAGCAAAGAAAAATAAGAAGCAAATGCAAGAAAGACAAGTTATACCTTCTCTTTGGATGGAAATGGGCCACCATGCCCTAGCTTGTGGAAGCACCTCTCATGGATGGGGGAGCTATGGCTCAATGGAGATGGAGGAGAGGGAGTGTGGGTGGATTGAGAGACAAAGGGTCTCAAGGCATCCACGGGCAACATAACAGTATGCAAGGGAGAAGTAGTGTTTTGAGAGTGACCCCCATCCTCCTTTTATAGCTTTTTTGGGGTTTTAGGGTTTTAAGCCCTTGGTCCGGGCTTTAGCCCCTTTTTTGGGATTTTAGCCCCTCCTGCCTTAATTTTAGCTCCTTTTAGGGTTTTAGCCCCTTTTTGGGGGCTTTAGCTCCTAGGAGAGTATTTTAGGCTCCTTTTTGGGGTTTTTAAGCCCTTTTCTTCATCCTTAAGCATTTTTTAGGGTGTGGGGGTCTAATGGAGGGTCATGGAGTGGTGTCCTTGGGTGGTGTAGGTCATAGAGAGCTTAGTGAGGGATTTTTTGGGTTAATATATTGCCCCCTGATGTGTGAGGGCAGGAGCTGATCGTATGGCCGATGGACATCATAGGATTTGTTGCAGTGAGGTGGTGCTTCCAGGGCTAGGGCATGGTGGCTTTTGGTTTTTGTATTAATATGGTTCCCATCAATGGCTGAGATACAAATAATGTGTGACATGTATATGGACAAGGCGGGCATCCCCATGCTCGTGACAATGTCAAAAGAATAATTTGATATATGCTCTGAAATACAAGGGTCGATCATATACAATTGATGATACAATACCGGTTGCCTCAATGTGAGGATGAATACAATACTGATCTGGTACATTGGACCCGTGGCATTCTCATGGAATGCTATATCTTCATGACTGACTTCCTGCTAGATCTGGGATGGTATATAGCTGTATGGACTCACTGATTGAGAGTTAGAGTCTCTGTGGTACAAGTATGTTGTATCAATCATAAATCTATATAGAAGCACTACTGGGGATTCTGAACACTGTCTCCAACACAACCCGGAAATCACAAGGGACATAACCTGTTTAGGTCCCTCGAGTAGACTCATCAATGTGCTAGAGTCAAGTGACATCTGGGGTCTTCGACCAAGTACTGTGCGGACCAAACCCTGAACGAATCTCAACGGTGTGATGATGTAGTTGGAGTCGAGCACGTGAGAAACAACCATCCTGAGAGACACTAAGGACTCCTCTCAAGTGGTCCAAGAAACTCATCAATGAGGTTAATGAAACCAGGATACAGGGACCTTTGGGTCTATCCTCTGGAATATATGTGTTGTCATCGACAGAGGGAGACTTGCCCCTAGTCACGACAATTATGTTTCCTTGACCAGGAGCATGAGGGAGATAACCGAAAGGTGTAAGACAATCTGCGGACTGACCCACTGAATTGGGGTGGGGGGGAGGGGGAGGGAAATAATTGAACAGGGGCAGGGGGGGTGTGGTGGACTCAAACTTCCTTTGTTCTGTGAATGACAGCAGGGTGGACTAGGCAGCAAATGAAACTTAACTCATGGGAATGGGATCATAGCTGTAATACCAGGAATGTCGCTGCAGATAGGAAATGCTTGAAGGAGGTAAACACTTTTGAAATTGACGGGATCCAAGGAAGACACATTGTAGAGTACTCTGAACAAAGGTGACCCAACGGGGAATGCTGCCAAACTATTTTCTGTGGGGTGGTGTCTAGGGACACCGTTATGGTACGATCTCGTGGATTTTTGGCGAGCTTGAGAAGGTAAATGTTCGATGGTGCTTTCAATTTTAGAGAGTCTGAAAGCACGAAGAAGACTCCAGTGGGGGTTCTTTTTTGTTGGTAGTCTCCTGTGCCCGAGAAAGGATAAAAGTATACATAGGAGAGCTCGCCCATCATGGAGGGGATGAGAGACTTCTTTACCATTGGTAGTCCAATCAGGCCAGAAAAGGTTAAACCTATACTGACTGGACGGTCATTCAGATACTTTTACGAGCATGAATGAAACCAAGTTTGCTCGGCAATATTTTCTTGATGAGAAGGCCGGAAAAGAGCTTAACGACAACCCATGGTGAGCTTTTTCGTAAAGTGCGGCCCCTCTACCCAAGAAAGCATAAAAGTATGCAGAGGGGAACGGTCTTGGCTTGAATACGCCAAGGTGGTCCTTTTCATTTGATGGTCTACATGGTTCACAAAGGAGGTAAACGAGACGATGTAGACGTCCTTTCCTATACTTTAGTGAGCGGGAAAGGAAGCAGCTGCGCTTGGCTATCTTTTCATTGTTTTTAGGAGTCAGAAAAGAGTTTAAACGAAACTCTAGTATGGTCAACCGATTGCTGTGGCATAGGAGGTGCCCCATGTCGGGACGGTGGACAGTGGTCCAAAGGTCATTCGCGTAGTATGGACGGAGCAGAAGGTTCTCAAACATACCAATACATGCGCAGGATAGATCACGACAAAGGCTCATGAGCCGATGCGACAGAGGCACACAAACCGAGGTGGATCTCGGACACAGGTCAGGAGAGCTGTGTGTGAGTTGTGGTGGACGGACTTGACTACATGTGATGTGAGTGCAAGTCTGGGGGCACTTATAGGCCAAATAGGTGCTAAGGAAATGATTCGTTTTGTGGACAATGGTCCAGAGGTTCACGTGAGGTGAGGTAGACGAAGTAGACAACTATGTGTTAAAATACAAAACAAAAAGAAAAATGGTGACCCTTAATGGGCGGTGGCTCGGGGACTCGCATGAGTAGCGGTAGGCAAGAGTGATGCAAGTACAGGTCCACAGACACTTGCATCGCCATGTTGTGGCTCGTAAATCGAGGTGACTTTCGGGGAGCGGTCCCAAAATTTATTTGTTAAACATGAGGCGGTGGTCTCATGAGGAGATGGAAATTTGGGCCTGGAGGTGTGAGAGGTGTCTCGAACAGGCTCTGGGTGACTTTGGATTAGCAGTTAGTGGTGCTGCCCTTGACTTGTGGTGAAAAAAATGTTAAAAAACAAAAAGGGAAAAAACTACGCTATAAGGGATTCATAGTGGTGGTATTAGGCATAGGATCTCTTGAGGTGGAGCCCGTTGTGCAACTTCTTCAAGAGTCGACCATTTGAGTCAGCGAAGAGGTATGCCCCCTTGCCGAGACAAAGGTCATTGGGCAAGGCAGGGTGACAGAATCTGGTCTTTTATGAGAGGAACCGATTCCACACCATGGTTTAAATGGAATGGGGTAAAACTGAAGGCGGTCTTACAGATCTCTTCGTCATCGCGTAAGTGGTGCCGGGATAGATCTGGTTGATCTTCCACAGCTGACGAGATGGAAGGGAAACTGGTGCTAGAAATCATGTAAATGGTATTGGTTATGGTTTTTGTGGCCTTGCCCCTAGTCTCTATTGGAGGAAGAGGGGCAGGCCTGGAGACAAAAGGAGTCTTTGATGGACATGGAGGTAGGTGCAACATAATATCAATTGGCTGGACATGAGTCAACACATCCTGGGGCCTCAGAGGTAGGGTAGGTGGTTTAAGGTACCACACATGATCTCCCAGTGTGAAATCCTATAGATTGCGGGTTTCCAAGATAGACTTAGCCATGATCTCGGATGGTAGGAAAAGAAAAAGGAAAAGGATCATGTTGATGGGGAATGAACCCCACTGTTTCCCTAGTAACTGAGGTTGCGGCGGTGGCTGGGGAAACAATAGAAGGGAGAGGTCTGATGGACCATCGGTGATGGTGGAGATAAGAGGGTCTTTAGAACTAGACATCATGTAAATGGACATGGTGTCTGAAGAAGGAGGTGGGGGTTGCACTTCTTCGATCAAGGTGATTTCAGACTCAAGGGAATGTCGACGGAGGTCAGCTAGAGCCATTCCAAATTCGGGCAGGTCTTGGCAATGGTGAGAGTAATGTCCATACAAACTGCAAAGGGCACAAGCATGGTTTGTTCTCAATGCCTTGTTCTTGACTATTGGTGCGGTTGGGAGTTCAACCACGGGGATGTTTTCATTTGTATCCATGGCATCCAAATGTGCACGAATCATGGGGATTTCAGGGAAATTCTGAGTTGGATGGCCCTATTTCTCGCAGATGGCGCAAGGAGGGACTTGTCACGGTTCTGCAGTGGCTTTGGCATTCTTGCCCCTGGCCCTTTTCGGGTGGGGCAGTGTGGGTGTGAGTGCAACGGTTGGATTTTGCGGGCCGGGTGGAGGATGAGACTCCACCGTGATGGGTTGTACTAGGGTTAAAACAACTTAGGGCATTGCTGTTTGAGCTGGTGGATCAAAATACCACACCAGAATTCCCAATGTAAAGTTGGGTAGGCTGAAGGTGGACATGACCGGCTTGCTCATGATACCAGGTGGGGGGAAGAGGAAGGGAATCATATGGACTGGAGATGAGCCTAGATAACTCCCGACTGGTTGCATGGGGGGATGCGGTTGTTGTTACAGCTACGCGAAATGATGCTCCTACGGGTGATGTTGCGACTGTTGTTGGTGTTGCGGCTGTAGACAATGTTGTGGTTGTGGTTGGAGTTGCGACTGCGGTTGTTGTTTGGGTGCAGTGGTGCTGGATGAGACCATGCACAAGTCCGCAGTCTCATTTTGTGTCGGAGGCGGTGACGCGGTGGGGAAAGGAGCCGTCATGGTGGGATTGGCAAACAACCCAGGGCCCACATTCAACAATGGGTAGGTTGGTGTGTTTTCGACCATAGTGTTGATTGCAGGGACGACATTAATGTGTGTGGTCACCCATTGTGGCTCATTGGTGGTGATGGTAGGGATAACATTGGCAGGCGCTGTTAACCCTTGTGGATCATGATAAGTGAGCTGATCAATCGTCACAATCTTCCCTTTATGGGGGAACATCATGAGACGGAAGACAGTTGACGCGACAGCTCACATGGCGTACATATAACTTCTCCCGAGGAGAAGGTTATAGTCCAGTTGAGTGTTGACAACTTCTATGTCGATTAGCACTGTCTTCCTGGCTAATGTGATGGGGACATGGGGGAGGATTGCTTGGGCTTTAGTGGGATGTCCATCATAAGCCCGCAGAGTTGTGGAGGACGGTTGCAGAATTGGTGATCCAAGTTTCTTCCAAACCAAGGTAGACATAACGCACATGGATGCCCCCTCATCCACTATGCACTGGTGCACAAGCAAATTTCGGATGGACACCAGGATTTGAAAGGCGATGGTGGATGGCATGTGTGGTTCTTCGTTCTCCGTGTCGAATGTGATTAACTTGGAGTCGGAGGGGTCTACTACCCCAAGGGTGGCTAATAAGGCTTTTCGCTATTTTGGACATGTTTTAAGTACCTCAAGAGTGGACATGGCAGTTGGTGTTTGGGCCAAATCATCCACAATGCTATAGCTGACTGCAGCTCTAGGCGTGGTGTTATTGGCAATTCAGCGTATGGGGGGGCAGGGGAAAGGGGGTAATTGAAGAGGTGCATTGACTGACTTGGACGTAGATGCCGCTGATGTGTCAGCGGGTTCGGTGGTGGTACTGTACTGATTCCATCTAGTTTGTAAGTTGACCTATTCAGTCGCCATGGCTAGCAGGTGGTGAACACCTGTTTCGACCGTGGGAGGTGCCCCCGGAGCGTTGGGATTGGGTTGGGGAGGAGGTGCGGTTGCCACCAACCCTTGGACCGGTAGTGGGTTTTGAAGCACTATAGGAGGGGGTCCTTGTGGTGCTGGGTTGGGTTGGGCTTGATTTGCAGCATTGGCAGCCTGTTGAACCTTGTTCTAAATGGAATGCTTAGCTCGACCCATGAGGGGACAATCGAATGTGTAGTGCCCATAAACATCACAGAGTGTGCATGGTTGGTTTGTACACAACGAGGTGTTGCGTCTTGGTGCATTCTGTCATGGGGGGTTTTGAGCTGGCCGGTTTGCTGCGGCATTGTTAGGAGAGTTCGGTTGTTGACCACCTCCCTGCGGTTGGTTATTGCCTTGGTTGCGGGGCCGGTTATTTCTAGCTTGCCCTTGTTGATTGTTGGGGGTAGGCTGGTTGGGATGGTTTTGTTGTGCGAACACTTGTCCCAATGGAACGGGTGGAGCGGGGGCTTGAACTGGTTGCACTGGTGGTGCATATAGATTTGTGGGGGTGGCGGTGCCACAAATGTGGGCATTTGCCCTATATAATGCTGTGCTGGCCAAGCCATGGCCTGAGTCTGCTGCGGTGGCACATGTTGTGCATAAGAAGTTGTTGCTCCGGATTGGGACATCATTCTTGCGTAGTCCGGAGCTTGGTTTTGGTAAGCAACATTAGTAGTGTTGCTTGGTTGTGATGGAACTGCAGGTGGGGTCGGTCGATGTTGTGGCTGTTGGGAGACTGATCCTATGATGCCATCTACAGCATGGGATGCCCCCAGCGCATCGCAGTAGGAGGTACTTGGATGGGGAGCGTCTAGAATGACGGTGTACAAATATCCAGAATGAGCCTAGATCAGGTCAAACTATTGAGCTTTCAGTATGGCCTCTTCTTCAGATTGAGGACGTTCGGATGCGACGTCCTTTGCTATGGGTGGGAGCAAGGTCTTAAGGAACCAATCCAAGAAGATCCGATCGTCAAGTTGGATTTTACATAAGCTGCGACGTCTCCGCCATTCATGGATGTGGTCGGTTATATGTGTCGCAGTTCTCTGAAGACAGGATAGCAGGATCTCCACCCCTTCATCATATCTGACAGGGAGTTGGAAATACCGTAGGAACATGAAAGCTAGGGAGTTGAAATCAGGGTACTTGGCTTGTGGTAGCTCAATGCACCATTTGGCCGCAGCACCTGTGAGGGTGCATTGGAATAGCCTCAGTCTGATAGGATCATCTACGATGCTGTTTGACGAGCACCATAGATGGAATGTCATTATGTGATTTTGGGGACATTCCCCTGCTTTTCCTTCAAACTTGGGAATGTCTGAAGGAAGCTTGGTTGGCATGGGAGGCTAGAAAGCTTGGTGGTGGATGGGGTCGTTTGTTAACCGTGCCAAATCAGGCAAGTTAAGATGAGCCATGAAAATTAGGTTTGACCCCAAGTTGATGTGGGATGGGGCTGCGATGGTGGTGGGGTTTGCAGGTGCATAATGCGTCTACACAGTTGGGGGTAATTGCGGTGGCACCATTGCAGATGGGCCAATACCCCCAAGTGTTGTGGGGGGAAGAGTATGGGTGGTGGGGACATTGCCCCCATGTATGACAATAGGGGCAATGTAAGTGGATGGTCTACTGCCCCCCTGTGTGGCAGGAGGGGTAGTGTCTGTGGAAGGGCCACTGCCCCTGTGTGTTGTAAGTGGGCCAGCTTGGCTGGTCACTATAAGGGGTGGTAGCTGACTAATGATAGTCTGCATGACTGTGCTTGGTCCACCTGCAGGGTTATTGGTGACAGGTTGTGGTGTGGAAATGAGTCCACTTGCTAAGGTTAGGCCGAAAAATGGATCTGGGTTGGCACCAGCCATGGGGCTTGATGGTACGGTATGGAGGTATGGTTCAGATTGATATGGGTCTGAATCAGAATCAGAGCCTGTGTGGCCTTCTGATGGTGTGGGAGATCGCTAAGAACAGTTTCGACGGTGTCGATTGAGTGTTCCAAATTCTGGTGGTTCGCCTCTTAGGCGTGAGGAAGAGCGTGAGGGATCAATTATGTTAGTTGTTTATCAAACTGATGGGAATGATGTTTGGACCCCAATTTCAGTGGCTTCCTATTGGCTGTAGGTGGTCACTCAGCCACCAAGACTGTTAGAAGACAGCGCTTGGATTTTTCCTCATAAGTGTTTCTACTCAATCGGAAGGGGTCGTTGCTCGTTTCGCTTGGCAATTCCTCTCAGTGGCCAGCTACTTTGGGGTTCCTGTGGTACTCCTCACAATGAGTTTCTAGGCAGAGCCTAAGTACTTCCCACAGTTGAAGCAGTCAGGGACTTATGTCCTCAAAGGTTGCAGATTTGTTTGTAAATTTTAAGGCTCTCTCAGCGTCATGAACTGAGTTGGGTTAATTACTTGGTATGGTGTATTTATTTGTTTGTTTTTTTGGTATTTGGTAGCTGCAAATGGTTTATGAATTCATCATTTTGTGGTTGTGTATGCAAGCATTGGATCATCAGAAATTGTGAACAAATACAGTTTTTAACCCTGAATGTTGATGGCCTAACTAGATGACTACCTCACACTGATATTCCTCTTCAACCAAGAGAAGGTGCTGAGCTCTCAACACAATGGAACTAAGCCCATCCGTAGATCCTCATTTCACCTCTCGGATGCAAGGTTGGTCAACAGGGAGGATGCTTAGCGCCATGAGAAGCCCTCCTTCTCTACCCCCTCTACCTTCCAGGTCATCCGGTTTTAATGGTTTGGAACAATATTAGTGGAGTGCCTAGATCTATACGAGCTTGCCCTTCGTCGTATCCCAGAATACCCCAGAGGGTGATGACTGGGTAGAGGAGGAAGGGTGAGCAAGACAATTAGTTTTAGGTTGATTTTAGTTAAGCTACATTCATTTGATTAAGCCATTAAATTTTACTTGGAATTCACACATTGTTTGCAAAAGAAATTGCAGGAAATTAAAACAGGAACTGAAATTGACTTGCAGTGCTGGACAGAGGCGGTTGAGCCACACTGACAGTCCCTATGAAATTGAATTTTAACTCCTATTAAACTGAAATTGAAGCTTTGTTTGACAGACCACACATTTCTGATCAAATATGGCGAGGGGGCCGCAAGATTTTTTCAGAAATAGGCGAGGGGTCGCACAAAATTCACAGATTGTCGCAGTCTGTGTTTCTGAGTCAAGTCGCACTTATCGGGGGGTTAGGTGCGCCCTGGGCATGCCTGTTTGGCCATTAAGTGCACCCTCACCTCATGTTTAGGCCCGATAAGAGCGACCTGCCCCGTATTTGGGGTTTTTTGAGATCCAGAGTCAGATCCGGCCGACAGTAACTTGTACTGTGGCCAAACTGACTCGGATGTGCCTAGTAGAGGCTTCAACAGTGCTAATAACTGGAAATAAACTGAATTTAACATGAAATTTGAAAAACTAGGGCAAAACTTAAAAAACTTGAAATTTTAAAAATTTGGCCCAGGGATCCTGTGGGATCGACCTGGTATGGTCGCCAGTTCTGTAGCAGGGATTTATCCTTGCTACAGGGGTAGGAATGGATCCCTTCTATTTATAGGACAGAAGGGTAGGTTCCTGCGTGGATAAATGTCGAAAATAAAAACGGAATGTAAAGGACAGTAAGGAAAACAAAGTGAAGCAAAGATGGAAGAGAAACAATGGTGAACCCCTCTGCAAACAAAGGTTAGGGTTCTGCTTCCAAAGACCTTCAAACAATGACTAAACTACAAAAAACTGAAACACCTGCAAAACAATGTTAAACATAAACCTACAAATGAAAACATGGGTTAGAAAGCAAGGAAAACTAAGAAGCAAATGCAAGAAAGACAAGTTATACCTTCTCTTTTGGTGGAAATGGGCCACCATGCCCTAGCTTGTGGAAGCACCTCTCCTGGATGGGGGAGCTATGGCTCAATGGAGATGGAGCAGAGGGAGTGTGGGTGGCTTGAGAGACAAAGGGTCTCAAGGCATCCACAGGCCGCATAACAGTATGCAAGGGAGAAGTAGTGTTTTGAGAGTGACCCCCCACCCTCCTTTTATAGCTTTTTTGGGGTTTTAAGCCCTTGGTCCAGGCTTTAGCCCCTTTTTGGGGCTTTTAGTCCCTTCTAGCTTAATTTTAGCTCCTTTTAGGGTTTTATCCCCTTTTTGGGGGCTTTAGCTCATAGGAGAGTATTTTAGGCTCCTTTTTGGGTTTTTAAGCCCTTTTCTTCATCCTTAAGCATTTTTGAGGTTGTGAGGGTCTAATGGAGGGTCGTGGAGTGGTGTCCTTGGGTGGTGTATGTCATAGAGAGCTTAGTGAGGGATTTTTTGGGTTAACAATTCCTATCAAGACAGGCACTAAACCATTTCAGCAACAACTCAAGAAAATGCATCCTAAGTTAGAGCCTTTAATCCAAAACTAAGTAAAGAAGCTATTGGATACAAACTTTATATTTAGAGTTTGACACTCCGAATGGGTAGCAAATTTAGTTTCGACGAGAAAGAAATCATGAGAGATAAGGTTGTGTGTTGATTTCCGAAATTTGAACAGGCCATATAACGAAGATAGCTATCGAGTTCCACTAATGGAGAAGATCTTACAAATGGTACCAGGTTTGGAATTTTTCTCCCTGTTAGATGGTTTTTCAGGTTATAATCAAGTATTAGTGGTCGAACAAGATCGACTTAAGACTAGATTTCGTAGAAAGTGGGGAACATTCACTTATATGAGAATTCCTTTTGGACTAATAAATGTTGGAGCCACATTCCAGAGGGCCATGGACATTGTATTCCGAGGATTAATCAGTCAATGTGTAGTAGTATACTTGGATGATGTGACATTGTTCTCCAAGAAAAGAGAAGACTACATTTTTCACATAGAATATATTTTTGATCATTGTAGAAAATATGGCATATCCTTCAATTCAAAGAAAAGCATTTCCATGGTTCTTGAAGGAAAACCGTTGGGTCACATCATCTCAAAGAAGGGAATCTCAATAGACCCGGAAAGAGTTGAAGCTATATCTCAGACTCCCTTACCCCATAATAAAAAGGCTATGCATTCATTTATGGGCACAATACATTTTGTTCGAAGATTTGTACCAGATTTTGCACAAATTGTAAAACCTTTGCAGCAGACGGTGAAGCAAAGCGTACAGTTCAAGTGGACTAATATTAAGAAGGTTTCTTTTAAAGAAATCAAGACATCAATAGCTCTTTCACCTTCTCTAAGGAGTCCAAATTTTGAAAAGGATTTTATTCTATAGACCTTTGCTTCTGATAACTCTCTCGCAGTAGTGCTCACTTATAAATGAGAATTGGGAGGTGAATATCCAATATCATTTATGAGCACTGGATTACAAGGGGCTGAATTAAATTACCTAGCTGTAGATAAACACGTGTATGTAGTATTCAAAGCAGTAAAACAATTTAGGACCTACATTTTGAAGAATAGAACAAAATTTATCGTTCCTCGTCCGACTGTCAGGTCCCTCTTTGTAAAAAAAGAATTGGGTGAGAGAAGAGGAAACTAGGTAACAACACTACAATAATATGATTTGTAATTCAAAATGACTACTATCATCAAAGGTCAAGGGCTATGCAAGTTTCTTGTGGAAATTCATGCCAACAAATATTATGATTGGGAGAACAAAGATGAACTAAACTCAATCGATGTATGTACCATTTTCACTTCTCCCGAATCATAGTATAGAGACTTGGGGCATTATCTTCAGCAACGATATCTACTGGAACATTGGAACTCCAAGTAGAGAAGGGCACTTTAATTGAAGTCAACCTCTTATCAGACAATGAATGGATTACTTTTCAGAAAGAACTATGATGGAGTCTTTATTAGATGTCTAGAAAAGGAAAATGCATCTAAAGTAGTCAAAGAACTGCACGATGGTCCTGTAGGAGGACATTTCTCTGGGGATACCATAGCTCATAAGATACTCAGAGTTGGGTACTATTGGCATACTCTATTTAACGAAGCTCATGCTTACCCAAGAAAGTGTGGCGTGTGCCAAAGAAGTGGCAGCAAATTGTAAAATCAGCCGAACCATTGCAATCCGTTATTATTTCAAAACCATTTGAAAAATGGGGCATAGATATTGTTGGAGAAATCAACCCAAAATATTCACTACAAAATCGGTACATCCTTATGGCTACATACTAATTCACATGATGGGTGGAGGCAGTACCATTGCACAAAGTGAATGAGGATGCGGACATCAACATTGTGCAAGAGAAAATCAAGACTAGGTTTGGGGTTCCAATTTCCCTTGCTTTTGATAATGTATCTGATTTCTCATCTATCAAGATAACTTAATCTTCTTGTGAAAAGGGAATAAAATTACATTATTCAACAAATTATTATCCTCGGGTAAATGGGTTGGCAGAATCAACGAATAACAATCTCATTCGAGTTTTGAAGAAAACTTTTATTGAGAATCAAAGAAATTGGCACATAGCCCTTCCGAATGCACTATGGGCAGATAACGTCACCCCAAAGAATTCTTTAGGAGTTTCTCCCTATACTCTAGTATATGGGGAGGAATATATTTTACCCCCAAACATTCTTCTCCCATATTTGCAATTATCTCAAGCCTCACGAGGATCCGGCAGTGAAATTTTATAAGCACAAATTAACACTCTGTTGAAACTTGAAGAATCCATACAAAAGTCCAAAGATAGATTTAACAACCACTCGAACATTGTCAAGAGATGGTTTGACAAACGAAAAATATGGGAAGGGAAACTTTGAAGTAGGAGACTTAGTCTTGAAGTGGGATCACTTGCATGATGTGAAGGGAAAACACACAAACTTTCAACATCTATGGGTTGGCCCCTATCATATTGCTGAGAAGCTTGGCCCCTCAACTTACAAGTTGCAATATTTACAAGGACATGAAGAAAGTATTATTCTAAATGACCTTGTTCTCAAACAATTCTTTACCTAGGAAGTTTGGAGCACTTTTGTACATAAATAAAATTTTATTTTATGTTTTCCTTTCTTTTCTTGATTGTCCCTAGTTTGTTTGTTGGAGACATTTACCATCATACACACTCTTTTTGGTCAAATTGGCCTAGTTAAACCACTATCCTAAGTATAATTGACATTAATTGACATCAGTGGAGCATTAATTGCCATCATCTAGTCACACCCACGCCTACCTATAGTCAAGGAGGCTAACTTAGCCTTCTCCTACAGTCAAGGAGGCTAACTAGAGCACTCTGGGGGTGATCTGAGTGATATTAATGCACCTAATTGCTAATTGGTAGTTACAATCAGTTCAACCAGTCAGTTAAGGCGCCTCCTCTAATTAAATATATTAGTTAATGATTAATTAATATTATTTAATGATCTGGAGTCAACAGGGGCGCCTCCACCAACTTCTGATGATCAGTTCAACTTTAGTTAACCTCATCGGGGTTCATTGAAGTCATGGAGCACTAGCACTTAATGGTTTGCTTGCTATGACATGTGTTTGATCTCCTTCAGTTGAGATTCAGTCATTTATTGCACTCCGAATTTAGTTAGGGTTTGGTGAGTCAATTAGGGTTTTGTTCAAGTGGTTAACTAAGTGTGAATGAATGGATTACAGTCAGTTAAGCCAGACTCACTCATTGATTTCGAATTTCCTCCTTAGGTATTCGAATTCCTCATTGATTCAAGCTATTGCTTGACATTGTTATTGTAACCATTCATTGTTTATTAAATACACAGAGAGGAAACCAATTCTGGTTCCGATTAACACCATTTCTGAGTTATTTGTTGATTATTTCTTGATGAGATTGATTATTTGTTCCTAGATCAATGTGCAAAATAATATGGTATCAGAGCATACGATGGAGCGGAGATCTATCTCTCAAAAACAAGCTTTTTGACAAATTTCTCCATGAAAAGTGAGCAATAGCTCAAAATTCCAGCATTGCACCAAAAGCCAAGGCTTACCACTCAGTATCCCAAGTAAAGAACTTGTTAATTAAGCTTGCTTGATTGACTATGCTGGGTGTGATGAAATCCTAGAATGTGTAGGCTGTCCGACCTTATTTTGCCCCTACTTTTTTGATTTTTAGGTTTCTACAGGTGAAGCATTCACTACAGCACATCCAGTTGGCCTCCTCAACAGATCTCTTGACTCCATACAATTTCCCCTCATGGAAAAGTTATATGGAGATTCAATTGCGCTCCAAAGGACTTTTTAGAGTCACCATGGACACTGAAGTTGAGCCTGGATCCGCCGTAGAAAAATCAAGATTCTTGAACAAGAAGGATGAAGCCTTCGGTTTCTTGTGCCTCTCTATTTCCTGAGACCTTCTCTTCCATCTCACGGATTTGAAGACACCGAAAGAAATATGGGACAAATTTGAATCTCTATACGGAAAACATGACGGCTTGAGGGTTTACTAGCTCAAAAATGAACTCATGTCTCTCCAACCTTCCAATTTTGAGACTTTGAATGATTTCTTTACAAAGTTCAAGCATACTATTTTACTCTTGAAGCAATGCAACATGGAGAAGGAGGATGATCAGCTCATCCTTGCCATTCTCTCCAAACTCAGGGCTGATTATTCAGTTTTTGTTTCTACATTCCGTGCGTGGAAGCTCACAATCCCCGGATGGAAGATGCCTACCCTCAATGCCTTCATTGAGTCCCTAACTAATGAACATGACAAGATTGTCTAGATGGGGATCATCCGATCTTCCCATGGTCAAGCCCTCCATGTATCGAGGCCCAAAGATCTGAAGGGTAAAGGAAAGTAGCAGAAAAATAAAAAAACTAAATTTGATGCTCCCAAGCCTAGAGTTGAAAACCAGTAGCATGATGAATCTTCCGACTCAAGGAATAACAAAGGAAAATGGCACAATGGGAAAGAAAAAGTCAAGTGTTCTTACTGCAGGAAGGGTTTTCACCCTGAACATGCCTACATGAAGAAAAAGCTTGATGAAGAAACCTCTCTCCTTGAGAGGAATCACATCAATCTTCTAGAGAGCTTTCAGAGGAGAGATCACCAAGATCGGGAACCACAACATGAGAAAGGTCATGCCCTCATGGCAAGCACTTCGAAGTCCAAAGCACTGCTGATTGACTCTTGAGCTTCAAATCACATGATGGCTGAAAAAGACTCATTTTCATCGTTGGAGACTAGAAAATCCATCCCCATCCACATGGGAGATGACTCGACCATCATTTCCGAAGGACAAGGTACTGTAGATGTTGAAAATGGTTTTTTCTCTAATGTTTTGTATGTACCGTCTCTAGCAGCAATTATCCTTAGTATCTATCAGATGACACATACAAGAATGCCTAAGAGAGTCTCTTTCAGCCCAAATGATGTTGAGATAACAAAAATTGCATCCGCGAAACTCATTGCAAAAGGCCTTGCAAATCATCATGCAAAAGCCTATGAGTTCTCTCACTTTGTTGCGGATGCAAAACCCACTGCTCTGCTAACTCATGGAAATGAGGTAAGTAGGTTGTGGCATGAGAGGTTTGGCCATCTTAATTTCAAATATTTGTGGCAATTATAGAAAAACTCCATGGTTGAAGGCCTCCTGGTCATCAAGGCAACCACTGGAGTCTGCAAGGGCTGTGTGATTGGAAAACACCCTGAGCACAAGTTCGATCAGGGGAAGGCAAACCGAGCTACAAGAATATTGGGACTGATACATTCTGATATCAGTGGTCCGATGCCTGTCACATCCATGAATGGATCAAGGTACCTCCTTACTTTTATTGATGATTTTTCAAGGTATACATGGGTTTTCTTTCTCAAAAAGAAATCAGAAGTAAGTGAAATTTTTTTTCTGAATTGAAGGCCTTGATCGAAAATGCCTCTGGGCTTAAGATCAAGATCTTGAGATCTGATAATGGAGGGGAGTATGTCAGTAATGAGTTTCTGTACATATGCTCCCAAAGTGGTATTCAGGTCCAGCATTCAATTCCCTACACTCCCCAGCAGAACGGAGTAGCGGAAAGGAAGAACCAGTCTCTCAAGTAGATGACCACCTGTATGTTGGAGTCAAAGAAGATTGCTGCAAATTTGTGGGCTGAAGCCATGCATGCTACAGAATAAATTCAGAATAGGGTGCCACACTCATCCATTAAAGGAAAGACTCCTTTTGAAGCATACTTCGGACACAAACCGGATGTGTCGAACCTACGGGTGTTTGGGTCCACTGCATGGGCCAGGATTCTGCTTGATAAAAGAAGGGCTTTGCAACCGCAAAGCATAGAATGTCTGTTTATTGGGTATCTTGATGAATCTAAAGGATTCAAGCTGCTGGATATCAAGACCAAATAGATCATCATCGAGATAAGTTTCAAGTTCAATGAGCCTCTTCAGAAGGTGGAACTAGTGAAGGAGAAAACTGCTGAATTTCCTTCCTATTCTACTGAATATTTGGATGATGAAATTGGGGGTGATGACCCTGATTTGGATCCTATGATTTATGATATCAGTGTGCAGCAATCATAATATGCTTAATTAGAACCTAAAGTGCAAAAACATCTTCCTACATGGGCCCAACAGACACTCTCCTCCGCAGGAGACAACATTGGAAATCCGGATGATCCAAGGAGAACCCGGTTTGATTTCCAAAGAGCAGGTATTGCGCTCTCTTGTTCTGATAATTTGCTATCTGAAACTTGCTATTTGATGATTATTTTAGATCCAAAATCCTACTACCATGCTCGGAATGATCCGAGATGGCAAGTTTCCATGGATGAAGAGATGAATTCTCTTCAGAAAAACACTACTTGGGAGCTAGTTTCTCTTCCTCCGGGAAGGAAATTGGTTCAATGCAAGTGGGTGTTTTGGAAAAATTTTGCTACTGATGGAAGCACCTACAAATATAAGGCAATTCTGGTAGCAAAAGGTTTCTCTCAGATCCAAGGAGTGGACTACCATGAGACCTTTGCACCGGTTGCAAAAATGGATTCCATCCGCCTTGTTTTGGCTATTTCAGCATCCAAGCACTGGGAGGTGCATCACATGGATGTTAAGTCAGCCTTTCTACATGGATATCTTCATGAGGAGATATACATGAAGTATCTTGAGGGTTACATCACTTATCCATCTTTGGTTTTCGAGCTAAAGAAGTCACTATATGGGTTAAAACAGGCCCCAAGAGAGTGGTATTCCGAGATGGATGCCTTCCTTCTCTCGCAAAACTTTCAGAGATGTAGATCAGATCCAAATGTGTATTTACAGAAGCATGATGGTCATATAATTATCATTTTTTATATGTTTATGACTTCCTGATCACAGGTAGCACAATTGCCTCCACTTCAGCCATGAAAATTGCTCTCAACAATGCCTTTGAAATGAGTGATTTGGGGCTTCTAAAACAATTTTTGGGGCTCGAAATCAAGAAAAATTCTGATGGGATTATGGTCACTCAGTCCAAATATACTTCATATCTGTTATTCAAGTTTAACATGGCTGAATGTAGGCCTGCACCATTCCCTTTCCTTTCAGGGATCAGCCTTGAAGAAGGAAAACACACACCTCCCATGGACTGCACTATCTATCAACAACTGATTGGTAGCTTCTTGTACTTGACACATTCTAGGCCTGATATTTGTTATGATATGAATTCTGTATCAAGATACATGCAGCACCCTCATGATATTCATTGGAAGGCAACCAAGAGGATCCTCCAGTACATTCAGGGAACCAGGACCTACAGCATTCACTATGCTGCAGACTCCAAGTTAGAGATGGTTGGATACACAGATTCCGATTGGGCGGGTGATTCTATTGATCAGAATTCAACTTCTGGATATGTATTCATGTTTGGTGGTGATCCTATTTGCTGGTCAAGCAAAAAGCAAGCTGCCATAGCACTATCTTCAGCAGAGGCAGAGTATCGAGGAGCGGTGAATGCTTGCATCCAAGCAGTTTGGTTGCAAGGCATTCTTTCAGAGTTTGATCTTGGTAGTACTTTGTCCACTGTCCTCTTTTGTGACAACCATAGTGCTGTTAAGATATCCATGGATCCAATTACCAGGCAGAGGACCAAGCATGTAGAGATTCACATGCACTACATCAGGGAGCTAGTGCATGACAGGACCATCATTCTGCAGTACTGCCCGAATGATGAGCAGATTGCAGACATCTTCACCAAGAGATTTTTAGAAAAGAAGTTCACTTACCTTCGTTCACTGTTGGGGGTGAGTTCATCAAGGTGATCCAGTCTACTTTCATTGTTCACCTTGAGGGGGGGTGTTTCCCACTGGTTTTTCCCTCTTTTCCTCACTTAGCTTGTTTTGAGCATTGTTTCAGTTTTAGCATTGTATAGGGTGACCTATGGCCTTAGTTGCCGGGGCCCTAGCATTTTTATGCATCTATGTTTTCTAACTCTTCTTGAGTATAGCTTAAGGGGGGGTGTTGGAGACATTTACCATCATACACACTCTTTTTGATCAAATTGCCCTAGTTAAACCACTATCCTAAGTATAATTGACATTAATTGACATTAGTGGAGCATTCATTTCCATCATCCAGTCACACCCACGCCTACCTACAGTCAAGGAGGCTAACTTAGCCTTCTCCTATAGTCAAGGAGGCTAACTGGAGCACTCCGGGGGTGATATGAGTGATATTAATGCACCTAAATGCTAACTGGTGGTTACAATCAGTTCAACCAGTCAGTTAAGGTGCCTCCTCTCATTAAATATATTATTTAATGATTATTTAATATTATTTAATGATCTGGAGTCAACAGGGGCACCTCCACCAACTTCTGATGATTAGTTCAGCTTCAGTTAACCTCATCGGGGTTCATTGAAGTCATGGAGCACTATCACTTAATGGTTGGCTTGCTATGACATGTGTTTAATCTCCTTCAGTTGAGATTCAGTCATTTATTGCACTCCTACTTCAATTAGGGTTTGGTGAGTCAATTAGGGTTTTGGTCAAGTGGTTAACTGAGTGTGAATGAATGGCTTACAGTCAGTTAAGCCAAACTCACTCATTGATTTCGAATTGCCTCCTTAGGTATTCGAATTCCTCATTGATTCAAGATATTGCTTGACATTGTTATTGTAACCATTCATTGTTTATTAAATATACAGAGAGGAAACCAATTCTGGTTCCGATTAACACCATTTCTGAGTTAGTTGTTGATTATTTCTTAATGAGATTGATTATTTGTTCCTAGATCAATGTGCAAAATAATACTGTTTTCTTTCTGATTTACTCTGATTCATATTCTTGCATGTTATTTTCTTATAATAAACCAACTCAATATTTGACGCTTGGAAATATGAGAATCTGAATAATCTCAAAGGTCTTTGAAAGTAAAAAACTGCTTATGGGAGAACATGTGTGGAAAAATTTGATCAAATATGAGATTTTTTATTTATTGATAGACTATAGAGAGGGAAACTAATTTCAAGTCTACATTGGAGTCATTATAAACCCTGTATAATAACTAAGGCTCATGAGGTCTAGATTAGTATCCTGGGGATCCATCCATCCTCACACTAATTTCTGTTTTAGGGAGCCTACTATGATAGACCCACAGAAAGGAAGCAGGCTTGACGGATGTATGGCATTCAAAATAATCCCATGCTACAAATCAAAAGACAAAAGGATTATATTAAGAGTCAAAATTCTAAGACATACAATTTACATCAAATAAATAATTCTGAAGGAATAAACCATCATATCAAAAGGGTTGCTCAGAGAGGTTCTTCTCCGTCTGTGAGTTTGAAACAAGTTTATCACTCACAAAAAAGGACATTAAGGATGGAAGAATCCATACCAATTTCTCAAAGTGGAAAGAGTAATCAAGGAAGAATCAGAAGACAAATGTCATTAAACATAAATCATCAAAAGAATGCTAATAACATGGGAATTAGGAACAAATGAATACATCTGTCTAACCTTGCTATGATCCCATGGAGTCATATCTAGTGGCAACCAAATGACAGAGGTAAAACAAATTTCATATTTTGGCCACAGGAGAGTTATCAGGACTACTAATCCTGGTTACCCTACTCCAAAAATATGGCCATCAATGTGATGCACAAAAGTTACATCCCTGGATAATTCTAGTCTTTTAAAGGATCTCGAGGAATGTATTGAAGAAATTATTGTATATCCACAATATAGCACCATGTAGCAGTCTTATTTTCCAAAGCTATTTTTTTTAGAGATTTGTGTTCACGAGCTAGTCGCCAATTGTTGTTGTTGCAATTGATTCCCCATTTTTAAATTTTTTTAGGGCCCCTCCTTATAATTTTTGATTGAAATATTACTTAGATTAGTTTTTCAGCCCAAGAGAGTCCATTTTGCGCACTTTGTTTTCCATAAGTTTGAGAGAAAGGAAGTTTTGGCTAAGTTAAAACTCATGTGTTCACTCGGACATATCGGGGCAAGTTGTCTAGTTTCTCCGACGTGTCAGAGGAAATCAATAAGTTTCTTTGACATGCTGGAGGAACTCAGTTAGTCTCTCCAACATGGTTCTCTAGAGAAAAAAGGGGATTTTTTGAATCACCGTTTCGGCGTAACTCATATTAATCTGCCGACATTGTCGAAAGAAATTCACGAGTTTCCGTTGATGCGGTCAGAGGTGCTTTGAAGTCTTATCAGAAGAAAAGTTTCGGGTCGAATCGGAGTCTCATTTCAAAACGGCCGAAGAAGACTTATGATTTTTCTCCGAAGAGCGAATCTTGAAACATGTCGAAGCAGTCGCATGTCCTAGATCGGAGAAATTGGGATACGGATGCCGACATTATCTGCATAACATAAACAATATTGTTGATGAGATCCAGCTAACTTAAACGTATTCGTCGATACTATCAGGATCAAAATCCTTGTTGTTGTGACCAAAAGTGCATTGTGCTGAAAAACATTTTTCCACCCTATAATGTCCCTTTTTGGAAATTTTGGAGAAATGCACAAATTGGGCAAAATTCGAGCGTAACTAGTCATGACTCTAGAGGGTTTCAACTTTCACCAAATGGTACCGAATTTGAAAAGAAATGGTATGATGAGTATTAAAACATCCCAAGGTGGTTTATGGATACTTTTTATCAGAATTTATACCTTTTCAAACTTGTTTGGGGCTAATGACAAAACGACCAAAATTCCTAGGAAATTGTGTTCAAATCGCCCCAAGGGTGATGGCCAAACTAGCTCTCCAAATAAAGTATGACCCTCCCAAATTTCAGAGAATATTATGGGAATGAATATCAGACATAAATGAATTCCCTTAATCATTTTTATTAAGTTCTACAAGTGGATTATGATCTGCAACATTTGTAGGGTATCTTTCGTAGAAATTACCTAAGGGGAATTCGCATTATTGGCTAGAATTGACATAGGAAAGGTAGAATATATGGTTCTGAGATTAATGTGAAACATGGTGGTAATATATGGAATACAAATTTCTTACCCAACAGCATAAAACTAAAATTAAAACCCTCCCACAAATCTGATACAATACTCCTTCAATATTGAATCCAAAGTCATGGAAACTAATGATTCAATGGCATGTGAATGCAAGAGTTTCACATATGGATTTCTTAGATTTCGAACCATAGAGAATAGGGTCATGAAATTATAGAGTAAAAAATCATATATGTCTGTCACAACATCATCAAACTTAGAGAACATCCCTCTTACAAATCTGATACAAGACTCCTTCAAGATTAAAGCTAAAGTCATGGAAACTAGTGATTCAATGGTCTGGGAATGCAAGATTTTCACACATGAGTTTCTTGGATTTAGACCCACAGAGGATATGAAAATTAAATTACACAGTAATAAATCATATATGTCTTTACCAACATCATCCAACTCATATAATATCCTCATTCAAATCTGGTATAAAACTACTTTAAGATTGAAGGCAAATCCATGAAGACTAGTGATACAAGGGCACGAGTATGCAATATTTTCATACATGTATATCTGATATTTTGACTTACAGAGCGTATGTAGATTATATTACAGATACATACATCATATATTTATTCCCCATCATCATAAAACTCATATAAATGTCCTCATACAAATCCGATATAAAGCTACTTCAATATTGAATCCAAATCCATGAAAACTAGTTATGTTAAGAGCATGGGGAATGCGATCCTTTCATACATGTATTTCTGATATTTTGACTTATAGAGCATATGGAAATTATATTACAGATCCATACATCATACATCAGAGCTTGGGAATCAACTATCCCCATCAAAGCACAAGCACCTCTCCAACAAGTGCGCCATCAACATGAGAGTGTGGGGGAATGGAGAAGAAGGACTGAGAGAATGGGGAGATAGATGAGAATTCAACTGTATGGAACTTCAGCCTGCAAACAAAAATCCTTCATTACACTCCCATGACGGTTATGAATGGCCTCTCCATCAACAAACTTGGAAAGGAATCCAACTCCCTCGAAATTGGTTCGCAAGTAGGGAGAGTGAACACTCACTGTGCAATGGACAAGAAAAAGCTCTCCAAAATGATAAAGGATAATAAAAAAATGATAAAAACATATTATCCTTCCTCATGACATCCTTTTATTAAATTCATTATTCCTCCTAAGGTCTAATTTCCCTCCATGAGCTTCCTCCAACTCATCATAGTGGTTTAGTAACTCTCATGACACTTGTCCTCCTCTTCATGCTCCAATTCTTTCCCCAATTCGAATGGTTGCATCTATTAAATTGAGCTCATAGATCTGTGGACAAACACACAACTCACAAAATAGATCACACAATTTAATCAGTAATTGAAGAATGAAACAGTGCAAAAATGGCTTGCAGCTGTGAATGCTTTCATTAATCAAAAGGTAATCGGATAATAATTACAATGAAGTACAATGGCTTTAATAGCCACATGAAATTCAAATCCACATGAGGAAATTCGAATTGATAGACTCTACTTGACTGTAGGTAACTAAGACCTTGTCTAAATCACTATTGGAGGACTTAGTAGTTAACTGACCTTGTCTAAACCATAACCGAAGTTCATCGCAGCTCTAAAACACAACTCAAGTGTTACATTTAGTGTTAACTAAGGCTAACTGACTGTGGTAGGTGAGAAATGTGCCCCTCATGAGTGCGGTCAAGTAAAAATAGCACTAACTGAATGTAGAGGACTAGAACTAAATGTAACTGACTCCTAACTTAGCTTGACTAGTCATTAACTGAACTGAACTGACCTTGGTTGGTTTTGGCACTCCCAGTGGCTCCTAAATTGTAGGGATTAGTCTAGGAGGCTCCTAAACTGATGCAATTAAGTGCAATCAGTGGCAGTAAGCCTCAATTAGTGTTCCCCACACTTTATTAACTGAAACATGTGCCCCAATTAGGCTAAGTGGACCCAATGGTGCTAATGACTATAAATAGACTGGATGGACTCCCGATTTAGACATGACTCTTGATTTAGACATATGACCAAATTTGGACAAGGGAGGATTAATAAGCCTAACACCCCCCTTGAATGCTAACTTGGACAAACTGTGGTCCCTGGTAACTAAGACCATAGGTCACCCATTACATCAAGTAAAATAAAGTAACTGCTTAATACAAGGAGTTGGGGCAAAAACCACATGGGAAAAAATCCCTCCCTCTATCTAAGCATGTAGAATCAGTTCTCAAGTTTGAAAAACTTGAAAATATGTTGCTGCAATCTTCATCTCTGTGAGGTAGCGAAGCAGCATGCATGGTGTGCTGTGCACAGGTATTCTGGGGCCTGGCATGTAGACTTCTCCTTCTTCTCCAAAAATGATGATGGAAGGAAGGAGGAATGTAACCTTTGTCTCTTGCTAAATGAAGAGGTGTATGATCATATCCATTCTTCTGAATGTAGTGAGACTGAGCCCTTGCCATATAACATCTTACAGGGATTTTATTGCATCTCTCTGAAGGAGGTAAGATTGCATGGCATAGCGCAAGGGTCTTTCCTTTCTGAGTGTCAAGTGAGTTTTCAGGCATCTTCCTAGCTTCCAGTTTGGAAGTAGGGACTGCATCTAGATCCGAGTCACCCTGAATCTTAATCTCACAAACTGATAAAGATGAATCTGCAATACTAGTAGAAGTTGTAAAAGAAGTAGGTGCAATGATTTTACCTTCCCTTGTAAGTGGTTGCTGAGAGTGCATTGGTTCTGAAGGAGGCATGAAGTGTGAGAACTCATATGATTTTGAAGCATGATTTGCAGTAACCTTTGCTATGATGCTCCTAGTAGAGATATCTGTGATCTCCACTGAGTCAGGACCAAATATCACTAGCTTTGGATATCTAGTATGGGTCATCTGATAGACAGATAACAAGTTTGAAGCTAGGGAGGGAACAAATAACACATCTTTGAACCTTCCATGTTCAAGTTTGACAGATCCCTTCCCCTTTGTTTTGACTTTACTGTTATTGCCCATCTGAATACTAGGACCATCAAAGGACTGAAAATAAGAGAATGATTCTCTGGATGCAGCCATATGGCACGGGGACTTCACTTGGTGAACCTCTCACTTAGCATGTGCAATCGTGGGATATTAAATAATACCCTTAATTTCGATAAATATTGACCCAAAATCTTTTTGTTGAAACCCCATACCAATACTTAAAACCTTCCCCCCACCTCTTTTTATACCCAAATCCTTATAAACCACCATATCCTTGCACCTTAAACCCCTCATCCCCCCCCAATACTTGCAATATATCGGTTGAATTTTTGATAATTTTAAAACCCATAATATGAACTAATGTGCTACGATATTGGTCAACAAGTGAATCCCTTGTGCCATATGGTTGGAAGCTCCAGAATCAATGAGGAAGACATGTGCTGATGTGCAGTAAGCCTTCAGTGCATGGCCTTTCCTTTGGTATTCTTCATCTTCCTCTTCTTCTTCAGAGTCATCCTTCCTTGGGCTAGCAGGTACAAAAATGTTATGCTTCTTCAAAAGAAGAGCCATTTCATCAAGTTGTCTTCTCATACAAGAGGTTTTTGAATGAAATCCCCTTCCATAGTAAGAGTAGAGGACCTTGCCTTTGCCATTCTTCTTGCTTCTCTTCGAACATGAAGGTTCTTTTGACTGCTCTTTCTTCATAGGGGACTCATCTCTTTGCTTCCCTTTGTCATTCACTACCTTATCTCCTCTTGCAACTAGATCTAGATCTTTAGGAGATCGAATGATCCCCATTTGGATCAATTTATCATTCTTAGAAATAAGAGATTGGATGAAGGCATTACAAGTGGGCATCTTCCAATTTGGAGTAGTGAGCCTTACTGTTTGGAAGGTGGATACAAAGACTGAGTAGTATGCATTGAGCTTTGTGAGAATGGCAAGGATGAGCTAATCTTCATCCTTCTTCACTTTGCATTGATTCAATTGATATATCAGGTTCTTGAACTTTGTGAAGAATTCATTCAGAGATTCGAAATTGGATGGATTGAGAGTAATCAGATCATTTTCTAGCTGATGGATCCTCATCTCATCTTGCTTATCAAATAAGGAGGCAAGCTTGTCCCAAACCTCCTTGGGAGTCTTCAATTCTTGGATGTAGAACCAAAGATCTCTAGAGACTGAGGAGAGCAAGTGTCCATGGGCTTCATCAAGCCTGTTCATGTACTTAGCTTTGTCTTTATCTCAATCTGGCTTTCTTCTATTTCTTCTATGAGTCTGAAGAGCTGCTTGGTGCAGAGCATTACCGCCATGTTTTCCTTCCATTGGTGATAGTTGAAGGGAGTGAGAGGCTCCACTGGATGAGCCATTTTGAATGTAGTAAGAAGGACTGAGCTGTTGTAGCGAATGCAGTGAGAAGAAGCTGATAACCTGTCACACAATCAAACATACAAAGTAAGGTCGACAGTCTGCACTTTTGGATTTTCCTTCACACCCAACATAGTTGATCAAGCAAGCTTGATCAACAATTTCCTAACTTGGGATATTAAGTGGTAAATTCTCCGCTTCTGGTGCAGTACTGGAAGGAGAAATTTGCTAAAAAAAAATGATCCAGCTGGAGATCTGAGGAGGAGAGGTGTCTTGTTTACCGAGGCTCTGATACCATATTAAATTGAGCACATAGATCTGTGGACAAACTCACAACTCACAAAATATATCACACAATTTACTCAGCAATTGAAGAATGAAACAGTGTGAAAATGACTTGCAGCTGTGAATGCTAATTACAATTAAGTACAATGAAGTAATCGAATAATAATTACAATGAAGTACAATGGATTTAATAGGCACATGAAATTCGAATTGATAGACTCTACTTGACTGTAGGTAACTAAGACCTTGTCTAAATCACTATCGGAAGACTCAGTAGTTAACTGACCTTGTCTAAACCATAACTGGAGTTCATCGGAGCTCTAAAACACAACTCAAGTGTTGCATTTAGTGTTGACTAAGGCTAACTAACTGTGGTATGTGAGAAATGCACCCCTCATGAGTGCAATCAAGTAAACGTAGCACTAGCTGAATGTAGAGGACTAGAACTGAATGTAACTGACTCCTAACTTAGCTTGACTAGTCATTAAATGAACTGAACTGACCTTGGTTGGTTTCGACACTCCCAGCGGCTCCTAAATTGCAGGGATTGGTCTAGGAGGCTCCTAAACTGATGCAATTAAGTGTAATCAGTGGCAGTAAGCCTCAATTAGTGTTCCCCACACTTTAGTAATTGAAACATGTGCCCCAATTAGGCCAAGTGGACCTAATGGTGCTAATGACTATAAATAGACTGGATGGACTCCCGATTTAGACATGACTCCTGATTTAGACATATGACCAAAATTGGACAAGGGAGGATTAATAATCCTAACAGCCTCTAACTCCCAAATTCGACCTCTTGGTGGCTATTTTTAACCCTGACATGTCATATTTATCATATGTCAGTAATTAGGTCTGAATTTGTCATACTTGTCATAGAATCTTCCATCATTTGTTGTCATAGAGTGCATAAAATCTCCTTCCAAGTGGCACATCTTGTCTTCTAGTCTCTTCCTGTTCCATGGGAGTTACCCACATTTACCAATTCAAATTACTTGGGTCATTATATGATATTTGACACCACCTTACCATCCAATAATGTTACATTACCCATGTGTTCGAATTTGGATGAATATCATGCCAAGTGTGCGGGGAATCTAGTCACCCAAAGTCTTCACAAGCTTCCAAGTGTCTTCATTAACCCATGCCACATTATTTTCTTAACATTTATCATTTATGTGACCCATTTAAATTCTAATATGGTAAAATAATGTCCTTTTTGGTCCCATATCCCCTTATTACAACATTTATGTGTCCATCTCAACCTATGGAACTAGCAGGTTGGTGAAACATTATTTGCAAATAGTCTTATCTGAAAATTATTTAATTAGTGACCTGAAAAATCCTCCCCACTCAAGATTGCTTATCCTCAAGTAATGGAAAGTTTGTATGCTGATTTTTTATATATTCCCAAGTGGCATCCTCATTTGGTACTCCTTCCCTTGCACCAAGTGCTTTCTTATGGTTCTGCTGATTGATTTTCTTTAGCTGCAACTTGAGTAGTGGCACTCATGTACTGTAATTCTGGTTTCCCAAAAGTAAAGAAATGTGCATTGTGCATATTAATATATCCTGTAACATAACCACTAACACCAAAAGGATTAATCAAATCCATAAAAACCAAATTTGTGCAAATAATCTTTACCTCCATATTTTGGAAACCTTTTCTGAACTTTCACCCCTTTTTGCTTATGTATAATTCTTTGAAGTTGGTGTTGAGTTACCAAAATTTGAGTTTCTTAATATTCCAAGAAAATTTCAGAGAGGAACCACCATGCTTGTTGCTGCACTACTTTGATTACAATTGTCTTCTCAAGTGGTGAATAAATCTCCAATGATGCTTGTTGCCCCCATAATTGAAACCAATGAGACCAAAACTGATCCCAGGGTCCCATATGATCCTGATACATGCATGGTGTGAAATGTCTATAATGAAATGCCATGAAAACCAAGGATGTGAAAATTGAATCCATCTCTCAAAATGTCTCCCACATAGGAAACTGGAACACTGCTTTGCAAAGATGAACTCAAACAACTAAAGGTTGGTTTGCTTTCTCAAACCAACAATCGAACTGCTACTCCAAGTGAGATGAAACCAAGCAATGCAAGGATCCCATTTCTTGTATTGCACCCTTACAAATATAATGAGTACAAAATATAGATCATGAAAGTACATAACAACATCATACAAATGTACATCAATAAGGTACCTCATCAAAGAATCATGAAAGTTCTTGTACATCCAAGTAAGAAGATCATTATGTGGCCCATACACACAAGTATCAAGTATTATATTAGATATTCCCAAATGAAATAGGTGAGGATCCAATGTCCCATAATTCCTCTCCAAAAATATAGAACGTGCATCAATATAATCAACCATGTGTTCTTTCATTCAAGAAGTGAATGAAGAACCTCCACCAAAATCTGAACCAAATAAGGAGCAAATAAAACATGAAGACCTCGAATGGCTTAAAGAAGCCTCATCAATACACCCATGAATATGTATATCATCATGAAATAACATAGGATGTTTCTTCCAACAATAATGTTATTCAATCATATATCTCTTCACCCAAGTGTGAGATGAAGTTCCTCCAACATCAAATGGACTAGGCAAGGAGCAAGGAAAATCACGAGTCTCCAAGTGATTCAAGTGAATACCATAGGTGCATCCATGTAGTTGTGTATGATCATAATGTAAAAAGGGATGCTACTGAAAATGTAAATAATAAGGTTCTCTAATCATGTCATAATCAAAACGAGATATAGAAAGTTCATGCTCTTCATGTGGCACCGTAAAAAAGAAACCTTTCACCCATACTTCATTAGGATGAATGCTGCAAATTTTGGAAGTGTAGGATGTAGAAGAAATAACCAACTCACCCAAAGGATTAGAAAGTGAAAAAATTTCATCATGTGAAGGCTCCATAAGGTTAGGAACATGCACCTACCTAAAAAATGTAAAACTTTCCCCATAGGTTGGTTCCAAGGTAGTCAAATCATGCACTTCTTCAAAAAGTGTGCACCCATCTTCAAGAGGTAGCTTGAGTTCCTCTTCCATTGCAAATATTGATTGGATCTCATCAATATAATATTCAAAGACATCAAGAAACTAGAATTTTTCATGTTTCTCATGATCCATCATTTCATAAGAATCCTCCAAGAAATCTACCATATGACAATCTAAAACATAGGAGGAAGAACAAGTACCTTGCAACCTCTCCAGAAGTTGCTCATTTTGAATTTTGAGCTTATGAATATATTCATTATTCTTCAAGTAGGATTAATGTAACCATTCAATAAGCTCAATGACATTTTTTCTATAAAAAATCAAAGACATGAAATTACCTTTGATGTTGCACATTGCTCTTTGCATCTTCTCCATGTCTTTAAGGAAGGATGGCTCCTCCAATGAAGAAAATTTCCAACAAAAATTTGATACCAATTCTTGAGTGTCATGGAGTATGATAAGGGCCTCTTGGATATACCTTTCACTCATATTCAAATACCCTTCAATGAAGGATGTTTCATGAGAGTGAACCTCCTCTTCATCTTTCTGCTTGATTTAATAAACTTCTTGAAGCTCAAATGGTGATGGGGAAGTTGATATTGGTTCTTCATTATCTATCACAAGGTATTCATATTCATTCTTATGAGAAATTTGTATTGCAGAAAAATTTTCCAATCTGATCTCTATGTCACCAACATAGAGTTGTGAGCACCCATCAATAGGTACTCCTTCACAGTTCAAGCATCCATCAGTAGATTCCCTTTGGTCCATGTCCATAGTAGAATGTGTCTCGAGATGATATTCTATAGTTTCAAGGGACTCTTTTTCATTCTCATGTGATGTTTCCTAATATTTTTAAAATTCACTTTGGAGTGAATTTCAATCCTCATAATGTAGTTCTTTTTTTGTTTCACCACCCACAAAACTTGGTGGCTCCTTGGTCTCCTCCATACTTGTGCATTGTTGATTATTCCTTAATGAGTTATCAGATGCCTTCTTGTAAAAAATTACATACTTGATAATATACTATTGGAAATAATAACTTTCATGAATATCCCATCTCAAAGTTTGATACCCCTAGTAGCATGCTTCAATATCTTTGGCTGTAATTTCTTCTTCCCTTGGCAGGGGAGGAAGGAAAGTGGGCTTGGTGAGTCGATTATGAAACCAAGACATCTCTGCAAAATTTTATTAAATGGATGTTATTAATTCATAGGTGAAAGGACCATTCTATGATACCATTGTAATGTCCCTTTTTGGAAATTTTGGAGAAATGCACAAATCGAGCAAAATTCGAGCTTAACTAGTCATGACTCTAGAGGGTTCCAAATTTCACCAAATGATCCCGAATTTGAAAGGAAATGGTATGATGAGTATTAAAAAATCCCAAGGTGATTTATGGATACTCTGTATCATAATTTATGCCTATGAAAACTTGTTTGGGGCTAATGAAAAAAAATACCAAAATTACTAGGAAATTGTGTTCAAATCCCCCCAAGGGTGATGGCCAAACTAGCTCTCCAAATCAAGTATGAACCTCCAAAATTTCATAGAAGAGTATTGGAATGAGTATTAGACATAAATAAATTCCCTTAATCATGTGTATTAAATTATTCAATTGGATTATGATCTGCAACATTTCTAGGGTAACTTTCATAGAAATTGCCTAATGGGAATTTGCATTACTAGCTAGACTTGACATATGAAAGGTAGAATATATGGTTCTGAGAGTAATATGAAACATGTTGGTAATATATGGAATACAAATTTCTTCCCCAAACACATAAATATAAAAGGAAAACACTCCCACGGATCTGATACAATACTCCTTCAATATTGAATCCAAAGTCATGGAAACTAGTGATTCAATGGCATGGGAATGCAAGAGTTTCACATATGGATTTAGACCAAAAGATCATAGGGACACGGAATTACAGAGTAAAAAATAATATATGTCTATCACACCATCATCAAACTCAGAGAACATCCCTCATACAGATCTGATTCAAGACTCCTTCAAGATTAAAGCTAAAGTCATAGAAACTAGTGATTCAATGGCCTGGGAATGCAAGATTTTCACACATGAGTTTCTTGGATTTCGACCCATAGAGGATATGGAAATTAAATTATAGATTAATACATAATAAATGTATTTCCCAACATCACCCAAATCATAGAATATCCCTCATACAAATCTGGTATAAAACTACTTCAAGATTGAAGCCAAATCCATGAAGACTAGTGATACAAGGGCATGGGTATGCAATATTGTCATACATGTATCTCTGATATTTCAAATTACAGAGAATATGGAGATAATATTAAATATCCATACATCATATAATGATTCCCCATCATCATAAAACTCATATAAATTTTCTCATACAAATCTTATATAAAGCTACTTCAATATTGAAGCCAAATCCATGAAAACTAGTTATGTTAAGAGCATGGGGAATGCGAGCCTTTAATACATGTATTTATGATATTTCAACTTACAGAGAATATGGACATGATATTATAGAGCCATACATCATACATCAAAGCTTGGGCATCAACTATCCTCATCAAAGCGCAAGCACCACTCCAACAAGTGCGCCATCCACATGAGAGTGTGGGGGAATGGAGAAGAAGGACAGAGAGAATGAGGATATAGAAGAGAATTTGATTATATGGACCTTCAAACTGAAAATTAAACTCATTCATTAAGATCCCATGAGTTGTCTGAATGGCCTCTCCATCAACCAACTTGGAAAGGAATCCAACTCCCTTGAAATTGGTTCACAAGCAGGGAGAGTGTTGTAATCTCACAAATCGCATAAGGTTACAGATAATACACATATAATATCACATAAACATACAAAGACAAGAGACAAGAACACATAATAGAATAATAGATTATATTATAGAATCACATGAGGGTCCATACATATACAAAACTGAACCAAGTTCTCAACTGGCTCAACAACCTATTATATATGATTACAAAATGGTTATGAGTAACTACTTGTCGGTTCGGTCAACCGACACAACCTTTGGAGGCCGACCTAATCTTCGATTAGTCAGTTAACTCGACTAGTCGGCTCACCGACTAGCTCCTCCAACATCTCCCCCAGGAACAAATTCTTTCTTCGTCCCGAAGAAATAGGGGAGGTACAAAACTCTGCCTCAAGTAAATTTCATTTTCCTTTTTCTGCATTCATGGGCTGTGCAGTCTGATAGATGGTTTCCTTTGTACACATACTTCAACTATGGCTTCTGTCGAAATGGACAATTGGTGTTGAAAATATGCCCAACTGTGGAGAGCTCTCTGGATGTCTATGGTCAAGGTGGTAAGGCTAGATAGAGTCGCCATTTTCTCCTGAATTAAGAGTTCTATAATATTGTTCATGTCGGGCCCCAAAAATTGGGATTTTTCATATGCTGTGTCCTTAAATATTTTCATTTGTGGAAAAATTGTGTCCAATTTGTCGATGCTGGAAAGAGCCTAGTTTAGCCACTAATGAGATTGTCTCTCTAGCTTCCTTTTTTTTTGATGTTTCCAATACAATTTGGTCTTGTATTGTGCTCTTCGTTGCTTCATCAAGACCCTGTTGATTTCTAGTGTCTTGATGTGTTCATGGGTTTCTCGAGCCTGTTGAAAGACTTGGCCATAATGGCTGTACCAGCTATGCAACACTTCTTCTGTAATCGCTGACTCCTCCAAATGGTCTTGCAGTACCTTCTGTGCTTCTGAAAATGTTGTGTATTGTTGTCTTAAAAAAACTGATGTTTCTTCTTTTTTCTTTTCTTTCTTGGTTTGTAGTTGTGCTTGAAGGGTCGACATGATGCTTTCGAATAGTTGGTATGCTTTATCCAATGGTTTGTCCTTGTCGGTCTCTTCTAGTCTTGGTATGACTGTCCGTGTTAAAGTCTTGCATTTAGTTAGGAATTCAACTTGTTCCGTCTTCAGTTTTTCAATTCGTTCTTGTCTTGTTTGGTTTCTTGTTGATGCTTATTAGTGAGTGCTCCTAAGAGTTGGTCCAACTCTCCATATCTTAGCTTTGGTTTTTGAATGCAGAATTTGATCCTAACTGTTGAACGTGGATCACGGTTGGTACCTGCTGGGGCTGGTGGTGCTCTTTTTTCTTTTTCTCTTTTCTTTTGCTCTTATGTTTAGACTTATGGACCACTTCTGATCCTGTTGGTACTAATGTTGGCTGCTGTGGTGTTTGTTTCTCTTCATTTGATGGATTCTCAGTCGACTGAACTTCTTTTGTGGTAGGATTAGCTTGTTGGGTTTCCTGAATGGGGTTTGTGGTTGTCTGTGCTTCCAATGGTGGTGAATATGGTGGTTTTGGATTATGAGGAGACTCTAGTGCTGGTGGTGGTGACGGTGAATGGTCTGGAGTTAGAGGGGTGGTCTAAAGATGACTTGTCGGCATGTGGTTTTTGACTTTCGGTTGGAGGTCGATAGGGTTTTTGATTCCTTCATCTTCCATGAGGTTGTCGATTTTTGCATCTATTGCCACTTGATTATTACCTTCGAGGGCAATTAATCCCCTATCTACCTCATTAACCAGAGGTTTTGGAAGGTTGGTGTAAATGATGAAATGTGGGTTGCGACTACGGTGGATGTCGGGTCGGGGTTGCAAATGTATGATGATTTGATAAGTCCTATAACTGATGGTGGTGATGAAACTTAGCCGATTCATGGAGTGAGACTTTGTTGGGTAGAGAGCTTGACTTGACAAATTTATGGGTGGTGGTGATCTGCTGGGCTTTAAGAAATAGATTTGGCAGATTGTTGATAAATCGTTGAAGTTCAACATCTTTGTCAATTTTTTCCTTAAGGGTTCCATGGATAATTTCATTGTAGATTGGTGATATGGCCATGGTTGCATCTGGTGTTATTCTAGTCAGAGAAGGTCTTGGTGAGTCTGGAGTTAGATCGATAGTATTTATTTCGGGTGAGGTAGCAGCTCTTACCTTTTTAAGCCTGCCTTGATTTGCTCCTGATTCAACAAATTGCTTGAATTAGGTCTCGACATATACCTTGTTTATTGTAGCATCCTCTAGGATGTTAGCAGTAGTAGAAAGTAGTTCTTCCTTATCTTCTAACTCCTCTGGTAAGATGAGTTTGTGCTTCCCCTTCCCTTTTGCTTGAGTTCCTTTGTTTTTCCTTGATGTTGATATTTCCTTAGTTATTTTCTTCAAATTTTCCTTTGTCATGGCGTACTCTGGGTTGTATGATTGAGTTTCTTCCTCTATCTGTTCTTCTCCTTTCTCCTGCTGTGGAGTCGGGACTATAATGCTTTGTTCTATCGGTGTGACAGCCTGTTGTTCAGTCGGTACATTTTCAATTTGGAGGTGGTTTTTCTCTTCTATCAGATTGTCTTCCGAAGTGAAAGTACCAATATGAAGGTTGACTTCATAGTCTTCCTCCTTCTCCTGGTTGATCAATGGTTCTATAATGTGTTGATTGGTTGCTTTTGTAGCGTCTGGTATGCTGATGCGGTTTTGGACTGCCTGGATAGCTCTGTGAATATATCCTTGACTGTTGGGTAGTAGTCGAGTGGCTTTGCATTTGCTATCGACCCTTGCTTGTGCCATACTACTGTGTGGTTGAGCTCTAGTTGGATATGTGTTTTAGGAGGAAGACATCTTCGGATGTTTTGAGGCACCCTCCATTTGGCTGTTCGTACTTTTAGGTTTCGAAACCAGTGTTCCAGGAACACTTTGATTTCTTCTTGTTCTAGTGGGGTTCTAGCCATTGAAAAAGGATTAAAGCACCACATATGAAACTTGGATGGTTCCAAGAAGTATTTATGTTCGACTGGACATAGGTGGTACATAGCTATCCATATTAAGAGTGATGGGAGTCTGATTATTGCACCTAATTCCTGGCACTTCTTGCAGATGGATTTGAGCATGTCGGCCATATATTGAGCCCAACAATATATATTTCCTGTGATTTCTATGCAGTCGACAGCATGTCGAGCTTCAAATCCTAGCCGCGTCCTGTGACAGTCAGGACTACATATATGATTTTGGCCACTATTTTGGGTGTGGTGGCTTGGAATTTCTCGACTATTAACCCTTTTGAGTTCTTCCCTGTCGGTATTCTCGTTAGTCTTTCGACCAATCCTTCCTTGATTCCTACAGGAACAAGGTAGCCTTTGTTGGATAGCCCAGTGAGTTTGTAAATGGTTTTAGCTGATATTTCCACTGGTGTGTCGAAGTAGAACTTCCCATTGTGGTACCAGCTGATTATGAACTTTACAATAGTTTCCTTTGTTCCTCCAAAAATTGCCATGAGAGGTGCATTTAGAAAGTTAATAATGGTGCTATGGTTTACCTTCTCCGCTTCCTCTTTCATCCTTGACTTACCCCAGTATGCCCATTATTTGATTTCTTCCTAGTGTTGTGCCCATGAAAATTCCTGCACTTTCTCATTTTTAATGTTTCGTAACCATTTCACGAGTGGACTTATGGCATATTCCAACTCTTTTAGTTTGGATTTCATGGCTCTGGTTTGTTTTGGGGCCATTTTGTGGGGTTTCGGTTCGGCTTTCTTCTTAGTTGATTTGCTCACGGGGGTCTGGTAATTTTGTTGCTCTAAAACAGTATGTGATCTTCGACTGGTGTAGTATTTATAGGTAGAGCGGATGGCGATCTTGTCGATGGTGCTATTAATGGCAGATTTGATGGCAAAGGATGCTCTAATGAAGACTGATTTAATACACTCTGGTTTCGACGCTCCTTCTGAATGTAGTCATGATGGGTTGATTTGACATTTTGATCCTCTTGTCGATGATGAAGGTATGGTCGATTTGCGGTATGTCGATGGTGAAAATGTCGATTATTGTCGAATGGTAGTCTATTACACATGTCGAATTTCTTTTTGGTTTTCCTTGTTTCTTTTTGGAGTTTTAGGTTTTTGCTTTTTCTAGTTTTCTAATTTTTGTTAGTAGTTATAAAACCGCTTTTGTTTTGATTTTTTTTAAAATTTTGGTACCGTTTTAGTCGAGCACTGTTTACCGGTTTCCAAAATACTGTGCCCTGTAATGTTCTCAGTCGAACAGATCTATTGGCATTGATTTATTTGACAATGTAAGGTCCCATCCATTTGGTATAGAGTTTCTTTGGTTTGCCTTTCACCTATCTATTATATAGTAATGCAAGGTCTTCGACCGACAAATTCTTATTTTTGATGTTTCGGTCATGCCAAGACTTCTGTTGTTGGTTCTGAATTTCTTGGTGTTGTATAGCAAGTTGTCGGTGTTCTTCTAGTTTGTATAACTGCATTAGTCGGTCCTTTCTTGTGTCTTTGATATTGATATGCAGGATGTCAGCTATCACTGATGTCTGTTGTCGAAAATGTAAAAGAACGAATGCTTCTTGGTCGTAGACTAGTTGAAAGGGTGTTTGGTTGGTCGAACGTTTATATGTTGTTCTGTATGCCCATAATACTGCATGGATTTTCTCGTCTCAGTTGTCTTTGTCAGTATTGCAAATTTTTGTTAGACCCCTTGTCAATGTTTTGTTGAATGCCTCTATTTCCCTGTTCGATTGAGGGTGATAGGTTGTGCTTCGTCAGTGGTCAATTTTGAATTGTTCTGTTAGTGCTGTGATTGTTTTATTAATGAAGTGTGACCCTTGGTCACTGATTAAGGTTAGAGGGAAGTCAAATATTGTAATGATATTTTCGATAGGTTCTGCTTCCGCCCATTTAGTTACATATTCTACTGCTGTTATGATATACCTTGCACCTGTTCTTTTTTGCTGGCACTGGGAATGGTCCTATGAAGTCGATGGCCCAAATTTCAAATGTTAAACTTGGGTTTATTGATATCAAAGACATCTATGTACTAGGTAACGGTCGAACTAGATGTTGGAAATGATCACATTTGCTGACAAACTTTTTACAGTCTTTGTACAATGTCGGCCACCATAGCCCTGACTGTTGGATTTTCTTGGTAGTTGTATCGGACTAAAAGTGTCCTCCTGATGGTCCATAGTGCGCTTCATGCATAATGTTTTCTTGTTCATGTTCTAATACACATCGATGGATTACTTCGTCTAGACCCTTTTTATATAAGAATCCATTAATGAGATTGTATGGTGTAGCTTTCATGGCTAAAATTTGTTTCTTTTTCGTGCTCATTCCATCTGGTGCTTGACCATTCTCCAAGAATTGTGCTATTTCTCTTAATTCTGCAGGAAAAAATTCTATTTGGAATAAGTGTGCATCTAGAAGGTCATCTTCGACTCCTGTCGGTTCCTCCCCCGTGTTGATTCTCGACAAGTGGTCGGGTCCGACATTCAATCATCTTGGTTGAACGACTACTTCAAATTCAAATTATTGGAACAGTAATAGCCAACGATAGATTCTCCCATGGTGTAAAGGTTTGTTAATGAGGTATTTTAGTTCTTGGTGACCGGTATAGAATATGAAGGGGTTAGTTAGTAGGTAATGTTGATACTTTTGAAGTGCAAAGACCATGCCTAATGCCTCCCTTTTTGTCATTGAGTAATTGCGTTATACCTTGTTTAATTTTTTGCTGTTTTATATGATTGGGTAATCCATTCTGTCCTCCCTAGGTTGTGTTAGAATTGCACCTATTGCTAGGCCTGAAGCATCAATATGCACATGGAATTTGATCGACCAGTTTGGAAATCTGAGAATGGGTGCTTCAACTAGTTTTCTTTTTAATGTGTCAAAAGATATATCACATTCTTTTGTCCTGTCGAACTCCTGATCTTCTCTTAGCAATTATTCCAATGGGTAAGTCATATCTGTACAGTATCAGATGAATTCTCTGTAACACCCTATATGACCCAATAGTACTTTGACCTGTTTTAAATTAACCAGTGGTTTTAAGTCGAGGATAATTTTTATTTTAGCGAAGTCGACCGTGATACATTCTTTGCATACAATATGCCATAGTAGGATTCCTATAGGGGTTAATAATATGCAATTTTTTATATTGAGAGATAATTGAATCTGTCGGCATCATTCCAACATAAGCCTTAGCCACTTACAATGATCTTTCAACATGGAATAGATCGTCCAATATTCAAAGTATACTACCATTGTTTTATAAATGTATTCTTGAAATCTTTTGACAACTATTCTTGAAAACACTACAGGTGCATTCTTGAGACCGAATGGAATTAATCTATAAGAAAATGAGCCAAATTCACATACGAAAGTTGTCTTTTTCTGATCTTCCTTGGCTATTGGAACATGATTATATACTGAGAATCCATCTATAAATGAGTAGCATTCGTGTCCCGCGACTTTATTTAAGATCTCATCAGTGTATGGAGTTGGAAATGGGTCTGTTAGAGTAACCTTGTTTAACTCTCGGAAGTCGACATAGATTCGTAGTTTTATCGGGTCATGTTTTTTTAGTTGGACGACCATTGGGATTTCCCATTTTGACTTGTCGATGGGGTAAATAATTCAGGCTGTCAACATATTGTCGATCTCCTTTTTGACTATTTCTTTATATTTGTGAGCCAATTTGTAAGGTCTTTTCTTGACAGGTTGGGCATCGGGTTTGATGTCTATCTTTATCTCTCCCATTTTTGCTACTAATCTTTTTAATTCTTTGTAATCTCGCGCAAATACATCTTGAAATTCCTTTAATAAGTCGATGATTTATGTAGTTTGTTCTTTGCTCCAGTAATCGCCAATTTTTTCCATTTTTTGTCTATTCATATCCATCCATTCTGGTGCTTTACTTTCATTAATCTGTCGACTACCTTCTTTGAACTATGAAAATGTTGTTGGAAAGTCTGTTTCCGTCATTCAATCGGTATCGAATTTGTTGGTTGTTTTGAATTTGAGTATCTTTTTGACTGGTTTGATCGTCTCTGGGTGATCGGATTTCCACTAAATTTTTTTCCCATATGTGTGTTCGTTTTCCAATTGGAGTCTTGTTGATTGAGGTATTTTGTTAGATCAAATGTTATGGCATGCTGCATTTGGTCGACTTTTATTTTGTGTCGACTTGTTATTAGTCGGCTGTATAATTTTTTTTATTTGTTTTGTACCTTCGACTAATTTTTCGTCTTCCGGTATAAAGCTAAATTCCTTAATAAAATTTTCTCTAAGTTCATTCCACATGACTGTTTCACCTCGTGCTTCTTCCATTTTGTACCACTTGTTAGGTAGGTCATCTAATGTCGAGGTAAACAGGTGTCGCTATGTATGCTCATCTTTGTAACCAAGTCTTCCCCATTCTTGTTCACATATTCTTATATGATTTTCTGGGTCTTTCCCTTGGATGAAGACATGTATTTGTGCCTATTTTTTTAGCTTCCTTCCTCCGAATCTTTCTACGAATAAAGTTGAAGCAATTGTCCATGTTTGCAGTCTCAACTGATGGGTGTCCCACCATTGAGCAGCTTGTCCTGTAAATGTTTCGACCAGGATTTGAAGTCGGCCATGTTCACCTAGGTTCCTAGAGACTTGTTCTACATGGAGAACTGGTGATTCTCTCTCTTTATACCGAAGACTCGGTTTATTATCTATTTTTGTTGGTGCTAAAGAGGGATATTCCCTCATTTTCTTCTCAAATATTTTTGGAATAGTCGATATAGAAAAGCATTGTCGAGTTGGTTTCTTCTGGACAACTTGAATGGTCCAACAAACCCTTGCTTATGTTTCAAAGTTTTCAACTTCCCAATCATATAATTCTGCATCTGAGTTATATCCAACCAAGTCCTGGTTCCCTAGATGAAGTTCTCCATAAATATTAGGTTTAGTATAATCTTCATTATTTTGAATCTAGTAGAGTTGTTCAACATCGACTTCTTCATCGATAGGCTTAGTCCAGGGTTCTCCTTATGAAGGGTGAATGGGGACACTCACTTTCTGTCCATTCCCTTCTAGTTTTATCCTTTATTTTTCCAATGAGATAGATTCTTTCATTTTTCTTCCCGATGGGCATCCTACCAAGGCTGGAAAGGAGTTGGATCCTTCCTTAGAGTCGATGATCTCGAAATCCACTTTTTTCGAAATTCCTTTTATCATTGTATTGACATTTCTCCAAACCCCAATGGGTTTGATCAGTCCTTGGTCTGCCAGTTTTAAATATATGCCTGATTCATTCAGTCAGGGCCTACCCAACTATTCCTACATGTCTCTCGTCATGATATTTACTTGGGATCCAAAGTCGAGAACGACTTGTCGAATGTGGCAACCTTCTATTTTTAGATTGACTAGCGGGTCGACATCATTCTTATCTTTTTGATTTAAGCTGCATATACTCTTAGTTTGTTTATCTGTGTCATTTTTGTTTTTAATATTGTGTAGTAGATCAATGAATTGTGCCACTAAGTTATCTGTATGTATTAGGTTTAATAGTTCATGAAGTGTGTTCTGCAAATTTTCATCGACATCTTCTTGTCTAGCAAATTCTTGAAACATGCTTAATACATCGTTATACAATTGTTTTTGCTTTATAGGGTTAGGATATTCATTTTTATCTTTAATATTTCTTATTCATGGATTGTCACCGCCAATTCTTGTCTAGTTACTATGTGTAGGTTCTTTGTGCAAATTATAGCATTTTTTTGAACACAAGACAAGACATTAACATTCGTGTTTTCATTAATTTTGTCAAGTATGGTGGGACAGTCTTCTAATGAGTGGTCGCCCACATCACAACTAGTACAAAATTTTAAGTTGGTTCTGTCTTTGTATGGAAAATACGCATACCGGTGTCCTTCTTTATAACATGTGAAGCATTGAATTGGCCGTTGTGGTCAATTGTCACGATTTCCAGAGAATCGTCCTCGACCTCCAAATCCTCCACGACGGTTGTTGAATCGGGATTCGTATCTGCGGCTTCATTTTTTCGATTGTTTAGCACATTTTGTTTGTTTGAGACATTATCATTATTCTCGGCCACGATGTTTGTTTGGTAGATTGCCTGATAGTTTTGTCGGTTTTCCATATTTAAGTGCCAGTCAGTTGTCGCGTGGCTCTTAAATTCATAGATCACACACCAAGAATTTTTTCCAGTCTTCATGTTGTATGGGAAATATTTTGTCTTGTGATATCCATGCTCCTGACAGATATCACATAAACATTTTGTCTGAACAAAATGGACACCTTGTCAGCTTGCGTCCTGTCGACAATTATCTTTGGTGTGGACGGCTCTAGAACATTTTGTGCACTAGATATCCTGATCCTTGAGGTTCATTTCTCATAAGGATTTCTGCATGATTTCTAACTGTTCTCCAATTCGTGTGTCGACAACAGGATATGTTGGATAGTCCTCAACCATCTCGACCTGCAGAGCTTTTGTTAGTGCTTCTTCATACATTTTAAATGTATCGAGGCTTATGTGCTGTTGGATCTTTTGGGACAGTCCTGTAAGAAACCATTGAATCAGTATTTGTTCATCAATAACATAGTCTATTTGACTCAACATGTCTTTCCATATTTTATCATCGTCTCGAACGATTTATTTTAGTTTCTGAACTGTAGACTTGAGTTTTTTACCTGCCAGATGCTTTGCATCTGGTGTTTTGAAGAAGGACATAAATTGTTGCTTGATCTCTGCTTTGGATGCATTAGGTGTTCTTTCGGTGTAGGTCATATATCAAGTTAATGCTCTTTTTCGTAGCACACCTTTTAATTGAGCCATTTGTCTATCTTCATTTGTAACTTGATTGGCCTCCCATGTCGACTTGCAGATGAACCAATGTTGTCTGGGGTCTTCGTTATCCTCATNAATGTGTGCTGAACCGTGCCCCATGTTGGCGTCGGTTTCTCCTTCAGGAGGTGGCAGTGGCGGGGGTGGTGGTGGGGGTAGTGGGATATTATGTGTATTTATTTGTCCACAACTACTCTTGATGGAGCTTTCGTTTCCATCGGATGTTTTATTTGTCGGTTCTATTTCAACAACTTGTCGGTTAGGTTTGACTTCTTCTGTCAATGTCAAACTGGACTTTTGTTTTCGTGATTCTGAATGGTGGGTGTTTTGTAAAGCTGTGTTTGGTAGGGGAGGCACTCCTTCATGTCCGGGGTAGAGTAAATGGATGCTTCGATTGGACGGGTACGCCTTAAGTGTAACCCAATTTCCTTCCTCTAGTTGACAGATCACTAGATGATTTCCATCATTTACTTCTTCGTCTAGTCGGCTCCATATAGTGAACTCACCAGCTCTTAGTCTCAAGTCCTCCTCGAGAATGGCCTGCATTTGGGTACTCATATTTATCGGAGACAGAGGTCTTACCTCCTAGGGCATTTCTAGTTAGAGAGCTTCTCGCTGCTCTATCCACAAATATTCTTCCATTGGCGAAACCTCTTCATCTACGCCTTCTTCCTATCGGTCATGGCCCGACTACGATGGATTTTCCTCATGTTATATCACCCTGGCAACCATTCTTCTTTGGAACACTATAGCTTGCTCTCGTATCTCTTCCCTTCTTTTCTGCCTCTTCTCCCTTTCTATATTTTGTAGGTCCGATGTACCTTTATGAGTCACTGTCCGCTCAATTTCCTTCTTAGGTCGACTTTTCATTGCTGGTGGTGGTATTTCTTAGGTTGACTAGATCCTTTTACTTTTCCTCGACACATGGCCAACTACCCCCCCATATCCTACTCGACGCTTTAGTAAGATCGGATAGTTCTGTCTATTTCTTTAGGAAGTACTCCCACTCCCTTTCGGCAATAATTTTTTCACACGCCTTTTGTTTTTCTACCCAGTTAGTGTTTGTTGGCCACTTTTTCTAACTCACGCGACCTAGGTTCTGTGCATCCTGTTAACCCAACAAATAACCGAGATACCGGCTCGACAGAGCAAGCCCCGTCAGGAACACTAAGAAGCAGGCGCAGTCTCACCCGAGATATCTATTCGATGGTTAACTGTCAGAACCATGTTTCCACGATTGTCAAGGGATTATAGTCCCTTGGCTCACAACCAAGTAGCTCAATGAAGGCAATAGGATGGCTGGAAAGAGGAGTCAGTCGTGCGCGACCGAGCACAAATATATGTCATCGCGTGCAAATTGTCCTTTATTTCCACCTCACAACTGGCGCAACCTGTGCGGCGCAGCTGACTCATACCAACATACCTACGAATCAAGTCGTAACTCAAGACAGAAGTGTACAGGCCGATATATATATATATGTACATTTCAATGATGCCTTTCCAACATTCGTCTATTGATTACAGGATAACATTAGAAATTTAAGCAACATTTAGCATTATACACAAAGCAAATAAAAACCATTCACATAAACATTCACCACATCAATCATCCATTCAAACACAATAGATAATGTGGAAACCCATATGGGAAAAACGACCAAGGTGATATTCATCTGGCATGAGAAAAGGATATAGCACCTTGTAGTCTGCAAGATACAGACTGATCTTAAGATATGTCTCTATGATTCTGAATTATGGTTCTCATGCTCTCTGGCTTTCTCTTCTACCCTACCTCTACTCCTAGTGGTCTGCGCACATAGTAGCCAGATCCGCTGCTCAACATCCCCCCTTATCGCTATCAGACTCTTCCCAAGTCTTCCTTTCCTTTGATCTCTACAACATTACAGCAAAAATGGCATCCCTCACCATGGATTACCACTGAACAGACGAACAATTACTGGAAAACTGACCTAAACATAGTTATGACTACCTACAAGCAGTCACAACCAACCAACCTATCCTTAATTACGACCAACAAAAAGAAACCTTCTAACTATTGAATCCCTCCTATTTGTACTATTTTACATGACCATGCAGGGTCGACTGCATACAGGCAGTCTGTTAACTGTCACTATCAGTTGCTCCTCAGGCTACAACTGTGGTAATTATGACTTGACACGAGGCACTATCAGCCTTCCTTACAAATATCCCCTCATACGTGCATAGCTGCAGGCTTACACCGCCTTAAACGGCAATGATATGGATTCTGCACCTGTTGCTTTCCAGCTGTTATCGCTTGAGCGCTCCTGCGCTTGCCTTTCCTTCATCGTGCACCTCTCCATTCTATCTGCACTGATCCTTTGCTTCCTTCATGACCTTCCTTTGTTTCTGTCGCACGTGCGGCGCACCTTCTTTGCTTACGCGTGAGCTTCTTCCTTGTGCTCCTTTCCCAGGACAACATGCCCCGAACACTCACATGTGGCTCGTCCTGAGTCAAGAAGCAAGTGACATATGAGGAGGGGCGATCTGCGTGGTAGCCTTTGCAAAATTTTATTATTATTTTATTTATTTATTTTCTCTTGCGCACCTTGTTCGTTGAGTTGTTTTTTTTGTGATTTTTCCTGCACTCTGGCTTCTTTCCATACTTATAATATTTTTTTAGGTTACAACACCGGTACAATTTCTTTCTTGGCACCATCGAAAGACTCGTAATGGGGGGGTTCAAATTATGAATTCGCTTGGGAAGACAAAGTAAGCTATGCACTTCTTATTGGGACCAACATCCCAATGAACAGTAATGTTGGCTTTGCTCTGGGACTCTTGCATCATCTTATCATAGTCCACCTCCAATTTCACCAAGGGTGGCTAGTGTCCCATTCCGATGCAGCAATCCAATTCTTATTATCATTCTTAGGTTCCTAGGGTTTTGCACATGCTTGCTGTGGCTTGTTCTCTTGTTGTTCTTCCTTGATTTCATCTTGTCTTCATCCACGGGGACTTCACTTAGTGAACCTCTCACATAGCACGTGCAATAGTGGGATATTAAAGAATACCCTTAATTTCCAGAGATATTGACCCAAACTATTTTTGTTGAAACCCCCTCCCAATACTTAAAACCTCCTCCTCACCCCTTTTTATACCTCAATCCTTATAAACCACCCTACCCACCCCCACCTTAAACCCCTCATCCCCCCAATACCTGCAATATATTGGTTCAATTTTTGATAATTTTAAAACCCACAATATGAACTAACGTGATAGGATATTGGTCAACAAGTGAATCCCCCGTGTCTTCATCTTTCTCTTCACCACCCTTTTTTCCATAGATATGGACTTTGAAGACTTGTCCATATTGGAAACCAGAAAATCCCCACAAGCAAGGGTGGTAGAGGTGAATTTCACCAAAATTTGACGAATTTCACCTAAGCAACATAGAGTACAAGTCATATCTAGCCATGTGGCCCTTCCCTTCTCCCTAGACACATGGAGACCCCACCTGGATTGCTAGAAAATGATCCTTCTCGCCAACCCTGTAGACTTTGTCAAACACGGCAAGGACTCTGGTTCTTACTTTGCAGAGTTTGTCAAATTGGGCAAGAACTCTAGTCCTTACCAGAGTCTTGTCTGGTGTCGTAGATAGAGATGCTAACCTACTGAACTACAAATAGCCAAGGATGACTTCCCCAGAAACTTCTAGCTGGTTTGAATTAACTTGCAGACTGTAACGTCCCCGACCCTCTGACCGGCGAAGAGGATGCTACCAAAACCTTAACTATTCGGGCAACTAGCCCCATGAACATGTGCATACATAAAACTGAAATAAAATGCTTTGAAGTAAAACATGCAGAGATGCACAATTATTTAACATATATCAGAAGCAATCCATACATTCAAGCATTCAACATGTTCATCATAATCCATTAAACAGTAAATATAATTGCAGAGATGAAATGGACAAGTATACTTATCTTATGAAGAATTCGTCCCGTAACCAGCTACGTCGCTGCAACGTTCCACCCAAACATAGGCCAGTTGTAACACCTCGGTTTTGACCCCATTTGCATTAAAGGTATATGATGTATATATTGTAATTAATCATGGTGTGGAGCTAAAGGCAAAATCTTCACCATCGATTTGGTTGTGTTATGTTCGGTGATTGAAATCGTTGCCGATGGTATATCGTGACATACGACACATTAATTTTAGCATCATGTAAATATACATCTTTAATTAAAATAAACCCCAACCAGTTATGTCAATGCAACCATAATGAAAAGGGAATGATTTTACCAAGGATAAGGGGGGGGAATTGTGAAACCTTGAACCAATGGGGAAAAAGCCATGTTTCAACCACCCATTTAAAACTGCTCATGTTAGTTGAGGGCAGTTATTGCTGGGAAGTGGTGGGTGGCAGGACTATCAGTCCTTTCCCACACGCCCACTCCACTAGTAGACTCTCAATCTTCACGTGGGCAGGAAGAAAATGACTCCATTCTTCCATTGTTTTGCATCCTCATGTAGGGACGGTAGTTCTGCTCATCCTCACGCTCAGGATTATCTCCATCGTTTTTTTTCTTCCTCACGTAGAGAGCTGGGGAAGCCGTTTCTGTCATCCACAATTTTGTTCTTGTGAATGAGCGTTCACGATTTCTGTGTGTGTGAATGCCGTAGTTGGAGGAATAGTGATGTGGGTTCCTTCATGATTTCCTTGTGAATGTTCCATTCATGTTTGGGCTGTGTATTCTTGTTGCTTCAATGTTGAGATCGGGCTATTGTTTTCCCCACGATTTTGTGTGTTGTGGGTTCGTTTAAGTTTGTGGGTTGCTGTGGATTCCCATTGAGTCATTTTGGCCACGATAGGGCCAAGAACGACTCAGGAATCGAATTCCCCAGTCAGAGCTATGAATTGTTTGTTTGCTGCGTGTATGCAGTGGTTGGCCTTGGATTGTGTTGGAGTGGGAATGGAGGCATGGGTTGCTTGATAAACCTGGTGTGTTTGGGAGCCACCCAAGCAGAGCTAGAGGGCTGGCTTTCTTCTCCACATACCCTGAATAGCACTGGAAGGGAAGTCAGGGTTTGAGGGAATATGTAGTAGAGAAGGGACTGATTTCCTTGTGTTGGGTGTGCATGGGTGTCCTAGAAGTCAGGCTAGTTCTAGTGTAGGTGTCCTTAGCTCTTTAATGAGCTCACCAGCTTAGCATTCAGCTTTTCCCAACTCCTTGATGGCTTGATAAACCCAACTGTGTTGGCTTGGCTATGTTTTGTGTGTCCTTGGCTATGTGTAAGCCTGCTTGTTCCTTATTCCTTGGGGAATCATGCCCAGCTCGGGGGTGGTAGCATTGCTGATAGATTAAGGAGCACATTGGCCTATGGTTGGGTGGAACGTTGCAGCGACGTAGCTGCTTGCGGGACAAGTTATTTATAAGATAAGTATTCTTGTCTAATTTACTTCTGCAATCATATTTGATGTTTAATGAATGGCGATGAACATGTTGAATGCCTGAATGAATGTATGTTTGCTTCCACTGTGTATGTGAATGATTATGCATCTTAGCATGTTTTATGTTCAAGCATTTCAGTTTTATGTATGTTCATGTTCATGGGGGTGGTTTTGCTCGGATGGTTAATGTGATGGTAGCGTCCTCTTCGTTGGTTGAAGGGTCGGGGATGTTACATTGTGGTATCAGAGCCAAAGTTGTAGCATGGGCTTGAATCGTCCATGAAAGATAAGCTAATAGAGGTAGGTTTCCCTCTGCCCAGCAGAAATAAAAAAAAAGTTCCAGAAAATTTTGTTGAAAATTCTCCAAGTACCGAGCTCGTCGGATCATCGGAGGACAAAGAGGGAAGCTCCTCCAATACAGTGGATAATTTAGTCGGAAGGCCACCTGACGAGGGACCAGCGGAAGGAAATTCATGAAAATTTTCTAATTGTAAGACCGTCGGCTCATCGGAAGACTATGTGGGAAGCTCTTCCGATGCAACGGACAAATTAGTTTGAAGAACCTCCAATGCAGACCTCGGCGGCGGCGAAAATTAGTTAGACGTATCAACGAAATTTAGTTAATCGATCAGCGGAAACAGCGGCGGAGATCCCATGAATATTGCCGAAGTGTCAACGAAAGCACCGACGTGGAGGAAAAAGAAGGGAATTTCCCCGAAAATTCGCTTAAGTGTGGAGACCATCGACGATTGGCAAAGTTTAGATGATGGGATCGCCGATGTGTCGGATTTTTCAGTGAAAGTTAGTTGTTTGTTTGGATCACCGATACTGTCAGCGGAAAATAGTTGATGAGATCACCGATACGTCGTAGCAAGTTAGTGGATTGGGTCATAGACATCGCGGAAGAAATTAGTTGTTGGATCCGTCGATGCGTCAGATGAATTTAGTTGTTTGCGCATTCGATGTTGCGGCTGTCTAGTGGAATATCCCTCTGACGAATAGAGGCTTCAACCGCCGATGCTGCAGTGATTAGTGCTTTTAATAGCTGATGAGAAGAAAATTTTGAAAATTTTGTTCAAGTATAAGGTCGTCGAAAAAAGTATTAAGGATCAGACCACTGATCGAAAAAATTCAAAGGTTTGTAAACCCACCGTTGTGGCAGTCTAAGACACTATCCACCTGATGGTTAGTAGGTTCGACAACCGATAAATGTCCGCAGAACCCACAGTGAGGTCGCTTTCTGCTGTTGCTACTACCTAAGGGACTGAGCACCCGATGAATAACGCGTCCTACCGCTGATACAACGGAAAACCTTAGCTGATGAAACCGTCGATGGACAGTCCTTGGCATCGCCGATACAGTTCAAAAGCTTAGACTACTATGGATCCGACACACTGGAGAAATAGATGAACAGACCGCCAATGAGCTAGGTGTTTTGACTGTCGAAGTTTCAGAAATTTAGTTGGGAAGAGGTCCAATTGGGCCAAAGGAGATTTTGGTTTTTCAGGGCTAAAAAGGAGGAAGTGGCAGTGATCTTATGCGCTAGATTGTGTGAAATCCAATGATTTACAAAAAAAAAAAAACGAGGGCACTGCCCTCGACTCACCCTGCAGTGGCCACAAGGCGGGGAGGCCCCTTAACCCCCATCGTCCCCCTGAGACAGTCATTCTTTGAGAAAGTAAATTTTGTGTTTTGGGAAAAAATGTCATTTTATGATTTTTCCAGGAGAAGGTAAGTAATTCTGATTTGTGTAAATGTTATGAAGCTAATGGTTGTGTTACTAACACATTTGCAGAATCATAAACACCTTCAAGGGAAATATTGCAGGTGGTACAGTTTGGTAAGTAAGTGGTTGTTATGCTATGAGAACCCATGATGGTTATGATGCTCGGGATTCCTACGAGCATGCGCAAGACGCCATGGGATAAAATGTCTGTAATGGAAATGATAACATAGATTCTAATGGAAGGAGATTCCAAGAGACACCGTCAGATGTTGTAGCCACCATGAGAAGCTTGATCAAAGCCCATGAAGAGCAGCATCAGTTGAATGCTGCTATGTTGCAGAGTTTGACAGACTTGCAAAGAAAGATAGAATCTGGGTAGGGTACAACAAGACCGGAAGGTAGTAAGAGCAGTATTAGGAGAAGGAGAAGGGCTTCTAGTGGATCATCTGAATCCAAAGAATCCAACGGGGATTCAAGCTCTTCTTCTTGTAAAAGAAAAATAAAGAGACACCATAGGGATCGCTCTCGGGATGAATTTAAGAAGGCTAAACCTCCTACATTTGATGGTGAGGTAAAGACTGGACAAGAGGCTGAAGCTTGGCTTGTTGGGATAAAGAAGTACTTTCAAGTTCAGGATTATTCGGGAAACATGAAGGCAAGAGTTGCCATATTCAATCTGAATGGAAGAGCATCCATTTGGTGGGAACACTTCAAGCAAGTAAAGAGGATTAGCGAAAGGAGACTTAAGTGGAAATAGTTCAAGAAGTATTTCAAGCAGAAATACCTCTCTGACAGGTATTATGATGACAATATTAAGGAGTTACATGAGATGAGATTGGGATAGCAGACCATGGAAGAGTATGCAAATAAGTTCTTGGAATTGTTGAGATATGTCTGGAACATCAAATATGAAAAAGTGAAGGTCCAACATTTTCTGAGTGGATTGCCTCGGTCTTACAAAGATAGAATTGAGTTTTATGAACCTAGAACTCTTGAAGAAGCAATAAAGAAGGCTAAGTATTGCTATGAGCAAAGCAAAGGTAAACCTGATTACCATAAGGCATGGAAGGACAAGAAGAATGAGAAGTTTGACCAAAGAAAGAAAGGTTTCAAACCTCCTAACTTCAGGAATCAGCAGAAACAGCCATCCCAAGCTGCGAGTAAGCCAGTTGGAGTGATAGGAGAAAAGCCTAAGGATCCACAACAGAATAGAGGATCACTTCAATGTTGGAAATGTGGAGGACCCCACATGCGCTGAAATTGTCCACTCGAGAATGACAGTGCAAGGCCAACTTACAACATTTAAGAAGCAGAAATAGTGGGTCAAGTAGCAAGGGCAGTCCCTAGGATTTATGCAGCACTGGAGGACCGTTAGGCAAATCACCAGTCAACTGTGGTTGAAGTTGCAGGTAAGATTGTTGAGCAATCTGTTTCTATTTTGATTGACCTTGGTTCTACTCACAGTTACATTACTCCTAGATTAGTGGAGATTTGTGCTTTTAAGAAAGTAAAGCATAGGAAATCTTGGTTAGTTCAGCTAGCCATTGGAACTAAGAGAAAAGTTAGTGAAGTGGTAGAGAAATGTCCATTGGTTATGAATGGATTGATCACTTGTGTAGATATGAATGTTCTACCACTTGGTTCCTATGATGTTCTCATTAGAATGGATTGGTTAGAATCTCACAAGGTAAAGCTTGACTGTTATAACAAGACTTTCGAATGCATGGATGAAGAAGGGAACCCAGTAGTTGTGAAAGGTATTCCAAAGGTGATTTTAGTACGACAGGTTTCAACAATACAGTTGAAGAAGTTCTATAGGAAAGGTTGTCAGTTGTATGCATCTCATATTTTGGAGGCAACAGAGAATGAAACTCCTAATCTGGAAGACTATCGGGTGTTACAGGAATTCCGGGATATGTTTCTTGATGAGATTCCAGGACTTCCTCCAAAGAGGGAGATTGATTTCACAATTGAACTTGTGCATGTCCAAGACACCCTAAAGGATGAGTTCACCAGAGATGCTAGAATTGAAGATGAAACTGCAGGAGTTGTTGGAAAAGAAGTATATTTGGTCGAGTGTGTCTCCGTGGGGAGCACCAATTCTGTTTGTAAAGAAGAAAGATGGTACACTCAGGTTGTGTATTGATTACAGACAGTTGAACAAGGTTACTGTGAAGAATAAATACCCTTTGCCTAGGATTGATGACCTCTTTGATCAAATGATAGGAGCAAAGGTATTTTCCAAGATTGACTTGAGGTCTGGTTATCATCAGGTGAGAATCAAGGATGAAGACATTCATAAGACCGCCTTCAGAACAAGGTATGGACATTATGAGTTTGTAGTGGTACCATTTGGTCTCACAAATGCACCAGCTACATTTATGTGCCTTATGAACAGTGTCTTCAGCAGGTATTTGGACAAGTTTGTTCTGGTTTTCCTTGATGAAATTCTTGTTTATTCTAAGAATGAGGAAGAGCATTGAGAGCATTTGACATTGACATTGCAATTGCTCAGGGAGCATCAGCTATATGCAAAGTTGAGAAAGTGTGACTTCTATAGAGATAGAATTTGGTATTTGGGTCACATTATCTCAGAAGAGGGTATATCTGTGGACCCTGAAAAGATTGAGGCCTTTATGAATTGGCCTACTCCATGAAATGTGACAAATGTAAGATCTTTTATGGGACTTGTAGGATACTACAGGAGATTCATTGAAGGATTCTCCAGAGTTGCTCATGCCATCACTTCTTTGCAAAAGAAGGGGATAAAGTTTGAATGGACATCGAGGTGTGAAGAAAGCTTCCAGTAGTTGAAGAGTCTTCTCACCAGTGCATCAGTATTGAAAGTTGCAGATCCAGAAAAAGATTTTGTGGTGTGTACTGATGCATGCGGACAAGGGCTTGGAGGAGTCCTTATGCAAGACAACCACGTGATATGTTACGAGTCGAGAAAGCTGAAGGACCATGAGAAGAACTATGCCACTCATGATCTAGAGCTTGCAGCCATAGTACATGCTCTGAAGATGTGGAGGCATTACTTGATGGGTAGAATATTTGAGCTCAGGATAGACCATTATGGTATGAAGTATCTTTTTGACCAGCCTACTCTGAATTCCAGGCAAGCGAGATGGCTGGAGTTTTTATGTGAGTTTGTTTTTGAAATCAAGCACATAAAGGGAAAAGAGAATAAGGTAGCTGATGCACTCAGCAAGAAGATGCAGGAAATGCATGTGGCATCTTTTAGTATTTGCCAATCAGATTTGAGGTAGCAGATTGATAATCGTACTGCTAGAGATGAATTGTATGAGCTAGTGATAGACAAATTGCAGCAGCAAAGTCTTGAGAAGAGGTATAAGGGATATAAATTGGAAGAGAATGTACTTCTTACTTATAAGGGCAGAATTTATATTCCGAATGTAGCAGATTTAAGGAGGGTTGTTATGGATGAAATCCATCAAGCTCTGTATTCTGGTCACCCAGGATACCAGAAGACAATTGCTACAGCTAGAAAGTAGTAATTTTGGCCTGGAATGAAAAAGGATATGGCTGAATACATTTCAAGGTGCATGAAGTGTCAGCAGGTAAAGGTTGAGAATCAACACCTTGCAGGTTTGTTGCAGCCTTTGCCAGTTCCAGAATGGAAATGGGAAGTTATTTCCATGGATTTTATTACGAGATTGTCGATGACTTGGAGACAACATGATTCCATCATGGTTGTGGTGGACCAGTTGACTAAGGCAACAAATTGCAAAGATCTTCATGAAGGATATTTTCAAATTGCATGGATTGCCTAAGGCAATAGTCTCTGACAGAGATGTCAAGTTCACTTCCAATTTTTGGAAGGGGTTGTTTGTAGATTTGGGTTTGAAAGCTAAACTTCAGCACTGCATACCATCCTCAGACAGATGGGAAGACAGAGAGAGTTAATCAGGTGCTTGAAGATATGCTTCACATGTACGTGATGGACAAACCAACCAAGTGGGAAGATTACTTACACTTGGTAGAGTTTGCTTATAAAAATGGACTGCATGAATCATTGGGGATGAGTCCATATGAATCTTTGTATGGAAGAAGGTGTAGGACACCAGTGACTTGGGATAATCCAGTGAATAGGGTTGTGCTTGGACCATAATTGCTCAAGGAAATGCAGCAAGAGGTTGTAAAGACCAGGCAGAATTTGAAAGCAGCACAGGACATACAAAAAAGCTATGCAGATAAGCATAGGGTGAACAAGGAGTTCAATGTTGGGGATCATGTTTACCTCAGAGTGAGGGCAAGGAAGAGTTCCTTGAAGCTTGGAAATTGTGCCAAGTTATCACCAAGATATTGTGGGCCATTTGAAGTGCTTGAAAGAATAGGGCCAGTTGCATATAGAATTGCATTTCCTGCTAGCACTAAAGCTCATAATGTTTTTCATGTTTATTTGCTCAAGAAATATGTACATGATCCTAACCATGTGATTAATTGGGATGTGATTCAGGTGGAACCTGAGGGGGAGTTCCAAATCGAGCCAATACGCATCCTCGACAGGAAGGTCACAATGCTCTAAAATCGAGTGATAGGGCAGGTAAAGGTGCAATGGGAGAACTACGGGCTTGAAGAGGCTACGTGGGAGCTGGAGGATGCCATGCAATTGGCACATCCATTTTTGTTCAATTCTGCGGAACATTGAGGCGGTACTAGTGTAGCATTTTTGTTCAAATTTTGTAAAGCACTGAGGACAGTGCTATTGAAGGGGGAGGGGAATGTAACACCCCGGTTTTGACCCCGTTTTCATTAAAGGTATATGGTGTATATATTGTAATTAGTCATGGTGCAGAGCTAAAGGAAAAAGCCCCACCATCGATTTGGTTGTGTTATGTTCATCGATTGAAATCGTTGCCAATGGTATATCATGATATACGACACATATTAGTTTTAGCATCATGTAAATATACATCTTTAATTAAAATAAACCCCAACCAACTATGTGAATGCAACCATAATGAAAAGGGCATGATTTTCCCGAGGATAAGGGGGGGAATTGTTAAACCATGAACCAATGGGGAAAAAGCCATGTGTCAACCACCCATTTAAAACTGCTGATGTTAGTTGAGGGTAGTTATTGCTGGGAAGTGGTGGGTGGTAGGACTGTCAATCCTTTCCCACATGTCCACTCCACTAGCAGACTCTCCATCTTCATGTGCGCAGGAAGAAAACGAGTCCATTCTTCCATTGTTTTGCATCCTCATGCAGGGACGGTAGTTCTGCTCATCCTCACACCCAGGATTTTCTCCATTGTTTTTTTTCCCTCACGCAGAGAGCTGGGGAATCCGTTTCTGTCATCCACGATTTTGTTCTTGTGAATGAGCGTTCACGATTTCTGTGTGTGCGAATGCCGTAGTTGGAGGAATGGTGATGTGGGTTCCTTCATGATTTCCTTGTGAATGTTCCATTCATGTTTGGGCTGTGTATTCCTGTTACTTCAATGTTGATATCGGGATGTTGTTTTCCCCACGATTTTGTGTGCTGTGGGTTCATTTAAGTTTGTGGGTTGTTGTGGATTCCCATTGAGTCGTTTTGGCCACGATAGGGCCAAGAATGACTCAGGAATCGAATTCCCCAGTCAGAGCTGCGAATTGTTTGTTTGCTGCGTGTATGCGGTGGTTGGTCTTGGACTGTGTTGGAGTGGGAATGGAGGCATGGGTTTCTTGATAAACCTGGTGTGTTTGGGAGCCACACAAGCAAAGCTAGAGGGATGGCTTTCTTCTCCACAACCCCTGAATAGCACTGGAAGGGAAGTCAGGGTCTGAGGGACTGTGTAGCAGAGAAGGGACTGATTTCCTTGTGTTGGGTGTGCGTGGGTGTCCTAGAAGTCAGGCTAGTTCTGGTGTAGGTGTCCTTAGCTCTTCAATGAGCTCACTAGCTTAGCATTCAACTTTTCCCAGCTCCTTAATGGCCTGATAAACCCAACTGTGTTGGCTTGGCTATGTTTTGTGTGTCCTTGGCTATGTGTAAGCCTGCTTGTTCCTTATTCCTTGGGGAATCATGCCCAGCTCGGGGGTGGCAGCATTGCTGAGAGATTAAGGAGCACGCTGGCCAATGGTTGGGTGGAATGTTGCAGCGATGTAGCTGGTTGCGGGACAAGTTCTTTATAAGATAAGTATTCTTGTCTAATTTACTTCTGCAATCGTATTTGATGTTTAATGAATGATGATGAACATGTTGAATGCCAGAATGAATGTATATTTGCTTCCACTGTGTATGTGAATGATTATGCATCTTAGCATGTTTTATGTTCAAGCATTTCGGTTTTATGTATGTTCATGTTCATGGGGGCGGTTTTGCCCAGATGGTTAATGTGATGGTAGCGTCCTCTTCACCGATCGGAGGGTTACACCAGTGTGCTCCTTAGTCTCTCAGCAACACTACCACCCCCGAGCTGAGCATGATTCCCCAAGGAATAAGGAATAAGTAGGCTTACACATAGCCAAGGATACACAAATCAACCAAGCTAACATAGTTGGGTTTATCAGGCCATCAAGGAGCTGGGAGAAGCTGAATGCTAAGCTGGTGAGCTCATTGAAGAGCTAAGGATACCTACACCAAAAATAGCCTAACTTCTAGGACACCCACACACACCCAACACAAGGAAATCAGTCCCTTCTCTGCTACACAGTCCCTCAGACCCTGACTTCCCTTCCAGTGCTATTCAGGGGTTATGGAGAAGAAAGCCAGCCCTCTAGCTCTGTCTGTGTGGCTCCCAAACACACCAGGTTTATCAAGCAAACCAAGCCTTCATTCCCACTCCAACATAGTCCAAAGACCAACCTCTGCATACACACAACAAGACAAGCGATTTACAGCTTTGACTGGGGAATTTGATTCTTTGAGTCGTTCTTGGCCCTATCATGGCCAAAACGACTCAATACGAATCTACAGCAACCCAAAATGCAAATGAACCCACATCAAACCACAAAATCATGGGGAAAACAACAGCCCCAATCTCAACATTGAGGTAACAGGAAATACACATCCCAAGTTGGAAAGGAGATCCGACTCTTAGCCTAGACAAGGGGGAAAAATATACACAGAACCACAAGTCGGTAAGGAAAATGCATACACAGTAGAAATCGTGCCCTTGAGGTCACTCTTCCAGCTCGATGCGTGAGGAAAAACCACGAAGAATCCCAACTTGTGCATGAGGAGAAGAGAGAACGACTCCCCCCTGCGTGAGGATGGACCAAAATGGAAGAAGAATCAGTGTGCTGTTTTCCCTGCCCACGTGAAGTGAAAGAGTTTGGTGGTGGAGTATGCATGTGGGCAAGGACTGGTAGTCCTGCCACACACTACTGCCCAGCAATAACTGCCCCAACTAACAACAGAAGGTTTTAATGTGGTAGTTGACTGATGAGACAAGGAAAGGTGAGTAAGTCAAAAGGGGTTTAACAGCTGACACATGGCTTTTCCCCATAGGCTCAAAGTTTAATAATTCCCCCTCCTTATCCTTAGGAAAATAATTCCCTTTTCATTACCATTGCACCGAAATAGCTGGTTGTAGTTTTTTGATTAATTTTTCATACACACATGATGTCCAACATTTTAATGTGCATGGCTAGCACAAAATACCATCGGCATCACTTCCAATTGTTGAAACACAAAACGCTAATTCATGGTGGAGCCTTTGCCTTTAACTCCACACCATGAATAATTACAATATTACATCATATACCTTTTAATGCAAATGGGGTCAAAACTGGGGTATTACATAGAATGTTACCATCTTTCTTATTCCCATCTTCGGAGATACCCACAAAATGAAGGCTGCAGCAACTGCTTTAGCCCGCAAGGCCACTCACCACGACACACCCCAAACCATTTGTAACTATAATTGGTGCTCAAGTAGCATGACCAAGTGATGTTTTCTCTAGGGGTGCCCATGTCTTATAGGAGAAGCATTAGGTCTCCTACCATGTAGGCTTATCCAGGTACATCATTAGGACAAGACCTTCCTTTGGTGTAATAGATCCTCCTTTCAGATGTGCTATGATTAACGGTATCGTCATTCTTCCACACTGACAGTCATCATCGAATATTAATGTAATGGCCAGTTACCGTCATAGAGTTTCCCACAATTGATCCATGTAGGGCGATGTCTTTCCACAAGCGCCAAATATTTATGGAATATTAGTGCATTTAACGGTCTGTCAGTGCTTGCCAGTTGTCTGGGACCACCCGCCATTTGTCTCTTAACTGGTTTGCTGGCGGATTTAAAGTGCACCATTCTTTCCACGCGACTTCATGTTTCCACGGACGCTGCATTGGGGATGCCTCTCTTATTGGTTTCCTCAAAATTTTATTATCTATATATATATATATATATATATATATATATATTGATTTGGCGCCTCAACTTTAGTTCCTTGCATATATTTAAGTTGTTGGCGTCGGATTAGGCTACGCAACAGGACAAACCTTGTCTTTGAATTTTGTTACCATTTGCTGAACCTTTGCAACTTCTTCTGTAACCTCCTCTACTTGCGTGTTCAGCTACTTAACACAATTTGAATGGACATGTACCCATGACTCCACCTCTATTGATTGTATTATGCCTTGAAGCTTTTGCTACAGAGGTTGGATAATGTCTGTGAGTCGCTCCGCTGCCAATTGATGTGTCTCAACCTCAAATTCCCTAGCCTTTTCTTGCTTGCGAAGGGTCCGCATCTCTTGTTGCAGTCTCTTGATCTCTGCATTTTTTACAAGCTTCTGCTGGAGGGGAATCTTCCTCATTTATGCCTTAGTAGCGATGATCATCTCATTTGCCTCTCATGCATTCTGTCTGATTATCTCAGTTGTTTCATCCTCGAGCAGCGCTCCCCAAATGGTAGCGACAACATCTGCAGACTTTGCACAGAGGATTTCTCCTTCTTTGATTTTCTCATCAGCTTTAGACACTGCTCTTCTTCTTTCCTCAAGCACCTCTGGTGGTGTGCTTGGTATCTTCCTAGCTTGCAGCTCTTCTAGTTGCTGCCTATGATCCTACGTGATGTTTGAGAGCCTGGTCACTTTAGCTTGTGAGTCTTCATCTTCTTGCCCCACTTCTGGTGGGAATGCTGTAATGGAATTCTTGATAGAGTTCACCAATGAGACGTGGTTCTACTCATGTGCTAGTATTTCTTGTTCTTTAGCAACAATAAGGGTGATGTTCCCCTGCAGTTCCTGCTCTTTCTCTTTCAACAGTGCCTTGCACAACTTTGCCTTCCTCTGCTGTTTTGCTTCCTGGTAAGCAACAAAATTTTCCCTTAGCCGAATTTCGGATGCGACTGCTTGCTAAATGCTATGAATTCCTCCAAGGCTAGCTTGGAGAAGTCTATCTGCGCGCTATTATCATCTGAACCTGCTCTTGCCTCTGCGTCTTCCTCCAATTCCTGCTTCTGAATTACCACTTTGATTGGAAGCACTAATGCTTGTGTAACTAGTGAAATACTTGGATAAACACCATATGTGTCAGCCTCCACTGTATCATTGACATCTTGGATGGCCTCTATTAACGTATTGAGATGGCCCTCGACTTGGGTAGCAATGTTTACTTACTGCATCTTCATACTAGCGAGGTTATATTGCACGACCTTAACAACAACGTCGACAAGTTCCTACAAATCATCTTCAGTTAATGTATTTGTGTTTGATGTTCTATCTACTTTCTTCTTCTTATGGGACGAGTGGCCCTCTTCTTGCTATGCATGTGTCTGTGTCTGCACATGGTCTTGAATTGGTGGGTGGTCTGATGCATGATGGTCTGAGTCATCAATATTATCATCATCCTCATTGCATTCCTATGACAGATCATCTTGGTTGTCATCGCCTTCATGCTCTTCGCCATTAACTTGGTGAAGCAGTTGTTCCTTTGCATTCTTCCCTTCAAGCAGGGACTCTGCTAGTGGGCCATGCCACTCCTCCAGCCAAAGATGAATAATTGTATCCACATCCTCGTCTGTGACCATGAAGTCTGCATGGTGCACCTGATTGAGTGGGTCCTTTATTGGAAGTAGGGTTATAGTATGCGCGTGAGCTTGAAACTTGATGAATGCAACATACTTATGTACTGTCCCAGCGTGGATTCTGTGGGACTATCAAACAAATTCACGCAGTGCCTCTCCATGGACAAAGAATGCAATGTTGTTATCTTTCTGGCAATCGCTCTCTACCTTGTCTTCCCACAGATTTTGGTACCTTTCCCCAAGGCAAGGTAGCGGGACATCCATATGGACATAGTCTTGCAGGTTACCCCACACAGTGAACGAAATCAAGATCAACAACCAGGAATAGTGGAATTTATGTGTATCCTTGTGCTGGGCCTACAACACATCGTCTATGAGGGTGTTCAATAGGTACCGTGACCAATTGAAATTTCCACCTAATGCACATAAATCTGCTAGTTCCACCACTACTACAGAACATTGAGTGGGTATCTCCTTGTGGAACATCTTACAAGATAGGATCTTTGTGGCAACGCGCATGCCTTGGTTTTGGATGTGCCCAATCAAGAATCCCTGGTCTGCTCACCGAAGGCTATGCTTTCGCTTGATGGGGTTACCATCTTGCTTGGTCAAGTATGTCGTAGGATCGTCACCTTTGTTTGTGAGGCCAGTGATTCTTGAAATTAACTTAGTGTTGACTGGATATGGCTGATCTAGCCATAAGAATCCTCCATGGAAGCAGACCAGTAACTGATTTACGTACGTATTAAATTAGATGCTATGGCCAAAGTGCGGCATGAGTAGCATGTTGGTTAGACTTAAGCGGGCAAGTCCCTCAGCCTAGTGCCTTGGCCTGAGTACCTTCGTGTCACTTGTGGTGGACTGCTCGGATGTCATGAAGTCTGTTATATGTAGTCCTTCCTACTAGAGAGTGTCAAAGTATTGGAACTTCAACCTAGCCAACTCAGGTAGGATATCCTTTAGCAAGGTAACGTCATTAGTAATCCTCAGTGATACCAGAGTGGTCACCACCTTCTTTAGGAGATCCCCCTCCTATGCATCAGTTCTCCTTGGCCGAATGCAACGTGGGAAATTCGGGTCAACCTGCTCTGTCTCTGGCTCTCTTTGTGGTAGCACGCCTTCGTTCCTAGTATCTTCTGGTTGCTCGACAATAGGTACCTTTCCTCGCTCTTCTTGAGCAGCCGTAGTCTTGCGTTTTCTCCCCTGGGGTGCTGGTGGTGCAGACCCCTCTCCTAGTTGAGTCACACTGGGATGTCTCAGCTCTCTATCAGACACAACATCTGCTTGTTTCTTATGTGTTCTTTCCATGAGGTCAGTCTTTGGTTGCTGTACCACAGATTATTGTATTTCTTACTCCTCCTCAATGGGGCAACTAGAGATAACAATGGCGTCCGATGCCTCATTGTCACTAGGGATGTTAATTACCATGGACGTCGACATAATTGAACAAGGATGGCAGGGTTTAGGTTTGTAATCTCATGGCTCTGGTATTCACTGTGCATAAAAAAATGCTAGGTGGGGAAGCCGAATATTTACACAGTCCTCGGTGTTCTACAATCATCATTTGATAGGAGGTCGAGGTCTAATCGATTTTTTGGATTGCTTCTGCTGACACTTTCTGCATTAACTTCCGTGAGTTTCTTTCTGGGATGTACATGTGAGGCTAGTTATGGTAGTTATGCCAAGGATGGGTGATGGGACCAAAAATTACGCTGCCCTGTTCCTCGTACTACATTGAGTTAATGTTGCAGCTGCCAGAATCCTTGTCAGAGATTCGTAGTTTAATGCCGACCAGCCTATCATTCACACTTTTTGCATCCTTTTGCCACTCTTGCTTTGTCCCACGTACTAATGAACTTTTGTTTTGCTCACTTTTTCTGTGCTTCATATTCCTTTCTTGAGTTTGTGTGGTGACTTGATTCTTATGCGTCTTGTTTCTTGTGGTTTTATGCTGGTTCTGTCTCAATCTTGCAACAGAGTAGATTACGTCTTTTTCCCTCTCAGTTTTTATTTTTATTTTTTAATGCATAACCTGATATGTTATGCATGTCGTAGCATGGCTTCAGGCGATTTTCGTTCACCATACCTGTGACATGGGTACCATCTAATCTTCTAAAGTTTTTCTGTGCCTGCATCAGTAATGTGCATGATCCTATATGTCCCTAGCCACTGTGTCTTCAGCTTGTCCAGTTGGTTGAACCCTTTGTTGTCATGTTGTAAGACAAGTATTCCTTTTTCAGATGGCTTAACCTTGATATATTGATCATGCCATGCATTTTTTTGTTGATTACTTGGTCGAGCACTTAGTCGCAGGGGTATTTTCATCTCCCCTAAGTCTCTCACTATTCCCCTCATTTCTGCGAAGTTGGTATGGAATAGGTTATGATATTGTTGCAGTAGATCTGTGATCTTTGCAACTGCTTCATCATCCCAATAATTTTGGCTATTGGTGAACTTTGGGATCTTTGGCGATCTGAGATGTACTTCCTTGATTTTCAGGGGTTGGAGGAACTGACCACTTGAAATGCTAATTCCTTCTACTTCTTGTGTGCCTCCTGATTCTAGTCTGTTGATATCAATTAGATCATCATCTGGGTCTCTGGTTATACTATACTGCTGAATAGTTGCACCGCATTGGTGATAATTATCCTCTTTGTTAGGGGTTTCCTTAACTATACTCCCTTTTTCCGTCTTAAGCGTAGCGTCAACTATAGGATGCTTGTCAGCAAATTCAACTTTATGCGCAACCTGTTGGACTCCTTGTCATAGCTCTGCAGAGGTATTCTAGGTTTTAGGTGTCATTTCAAAAGTATATATGAAACCCTCATAGGTGGGTAGCTCCCTTGACTCAGTCTCCACCAGTCGTATAGACCTTGTAATTCTTGCACACCTTCTCATAGAGACTTCGTGTAATCTATTTTTCCAACCCTCTAAATCCTCACCTGAGTCAGATGTACATGAACTCACGCATCTCCAGCTCAGGTTTTCGTTTGCTGTTGGATTGGTATAATATTCCTGCATAGCTGTGACATTGTAGATCTGGTCAAGGTAGTCACCCTGTCCCTCATTATAGACAGGCTCGATGTATCTTTGTCCCTCAAATGGATCGATGGGTGATACTACCCTCATTTCCTCATCTTCGAATGAGAGGATCCTTTTCTTGAAATTTATGATGGTTTGATTGTCTATGGCCCAATCTCTTCCTAGCAGAGCTGGTATGGGTTCGTGCCATCAACAATGTTAATGACTACAAAGTTTGCGAATGTGCACAATCCTTCGACATTAATGGGTACATTACTCAACCGGCCAATGGGTAGGACCTTCGCTTGATTGGCAAGTCACAACTGGATAGGAGACCAGTCTAGGTGCAACTTTCCCATACTTTCCCATGTTTGTCGCATCAAAATATTGTCATCTAAGCCAAGATCCAAGATAATATAATCCATGTCATAGTCACCTATCTGCGCATTCATCCTCAAGTTGCGGCCGGTTTTACATTTTTTTCGCACTTGGTTAACTTTCTTCTCAGGTTGCGGTTCTACAGAAATATCTTCTATCATTGTGTGTAGTTCTGCAATAGCATCTTTTTCTTGTATTAGTGTTAAACAACTTGACAGAAAGGTTCTTAACTTACTAACCTTTGGTGGAGCCTTCTTTTGCAGTATGTGTTGAAACCGTTTAGGCATGTCCTTGACTTTCATGGAGGTCGACGGTACTTCTGTGCTGATGAATTTTGATTGTACATCCTAGAATATTTATTTCTGTTTATGGACTGTCAATGGCTCCTTTTTCTGCGCCATAGGTCTCACTTGTGGTTGTGGTAGCTCTTGCGGTTTATCCTGGTATGCTCCAGTCGTTGCACCTACTCGAGTTACGATAGCGATGTTCAAGTCTCATGGTTCAACCAAAATCATCTAAACATTCACATTTGGATTTGGGTTTAGGTTCCGTGGAGGGTTAGGTGCTGCAATGGTGCTTGCGTGCCATTTTGCGATCAGTTGTGGACATTGTTCGACAATATGGTCCTATCCCTTACAGTATGAACATGTCTTCGCAGGCTCTAAACAATATCTAGCATAGTGATCCGGTTGTCCACAGCTATAGCACGTAACTTGATCTCTTCCTCTGCCAAATCCTCTGTCTCCACCTCTTCCTCTGAAGTTTCTGCCACCCCTTCCCTGCGGATGTAGTTGTTGTGGTGGGTACTAGTTCTGCTGGTAGTGTTTCTGATAGGGATTTTGTTGCGCATATAGCTACTGAAGCACGTATGGCAGTTGGTACAGGTTAGGTGAGAACTACGTAGGATGATACGAGGCTTGTGCCTATTTAGTCTAAGCGAACCCTTCATTTTTCATTAAGTAGGTGTCGACAATCTTTTCTTTCAAGAGCTGATATGCTCTACAATCTTTCCCATCATGTTCTACTGATTTACAAAATTTACAGAATAGGTTTGCATGGGTACTTACAACTTTTTTCAAATATAAACATTCTTCATCGTGATGTACTCTTGATTGGAATATGCGAAACCATGGTAAACCATGGACATTTAATGGGTTGGGTGCACTTGATGCAACGTAGTTCAGGAAGGTCGGGCAGTTATCCTTAGTGTGTCCGTCCGTCCTACATTTTGTGCACCATAAATTTCTTGTGCTTCTTTACCCTTCTTGATGTCTTGAAGTTTTATCGTTAGATTGGCCAATTGCGACTGGATCTGCACGATTCTTGTGGGATTGTCTCCAATGGGCGAGGCCTCTAACTTCATTGCCAGTTCTAGTGCTTCTGTTTGTGATTCAATTTTTTACTACATTAACAACCCTCGGATGTGTGGTAGCAGCGCAACAATAAAACACTCTTTATGCTGCACATGAGACATTTGGAAACTTACTTTATCCATCATCATCTTGAACCACTGATCAAAGTCCCACATAGTTTCTGCCGAAGCCTGCTTAATCTCCTTAATCTCAATAATACATTGCGACTCTGATTTAGGTTTCTTGAAATCAGAGATCATTGTAGCTCAGATCTCTTCAAGATTCTTCTACGGTGTTCCGATTGGTGCGGTGCAGAATTTCATGAAACAGTTTAACACGCGACCCCTCAAGGTCATGATCATCTGTGCTTTCTTTATGTCTTCATTGTGGATTAAACGTACCATCCAAATAACTTCACAGAGGAACGAATGCTGCTCTAGGTCCTCCATTCCATTCCCATTGAATGTGGGTAATCTAACATCTGTCGCAGCCATTGAGTTGGCGTCGAGGTTTTCTGGTTTAGAATTCACAGGGGGTGTACCTTCTCGCACACTAGTTGCATGGCTAACACTACCTATATTAGCAGTCCTTTCTGGCAATGGAACTCTAGATCTTACCTCTGGTGATATTGATGGGGTTATGTAGTCATGTACTGACCTCGACGTTCCCTCAAAATCCTTAGACTCTTCTGATCCAACCGAAATCAGGTTATAGTCCTCCTCTTCATCACAAGACCCTTCATCTTCATACAACTGAATTTTGTGTTCGGTTCCCTCAAACAAGCTAGGATTCCATAGTCCCCTTTTGGTTTTCCTTCTCTTTCCTGATCTAAATATTCTCCCACTTCTTAAGACTCCAACTTATAATTCAAGTTTTGTTCTTCTCGAGAAAATTTCAACTCACCTCTTCCCATCTTCTCAATAGGTCATCTACAACATATCCTCCTTCTTAGGCACGCAACTCAACTAAGCTGCAAAATACCCTTCTCATAGGTAAGCAATTTTATCCATGTACTAATATGTAACAAGTATCTTCTTCGGGGTCCTTGGAAAAAATTTCTTTCAGCTTCACTATATGAGGTTATAGTATATATTGCAAACTCAATAATATATCCTTGCAATATACTATCAACCCAAAATTCAACAACTCTAGAAATAGGGTTACTTACACTAGTTACCTCATGAACCAACTAATCGCTCCATTCGACAACCTCTCTTCTCTAAAAATTTGTCTGCTTAGTCGCCAATCTCGACAGCCATTCATGTAGTAAAATGGGGAATTCAGCAAAGAAGATCTCATGAATATCAGAATATATATATTCATCTATCTAGTTCTCTGCACTCAACCGTGTCCCTGTGCTTTCTTCTTGCGTGAATACTAGCGTTTTGGAATCCGACCAATATTCTATTTCCTTCTTCGTCGGGTGCCACAACATTTCCCTTGATTTGATCAATAGGGTCTTGGAAACAGAACCATTTGTTGGCCACTTTTCCTAACTCATGCGACCCAGGTTCTACGTAGCCCGTTAACCCAACAGATACCCGAGATACCGACCCAATAGAGAAAGCCCCATCGGCAACACCTGCGAAGCAGGCATAGTCTCACCCAAGATATCTCTTCGATGGGTAACCGCTGGAACCATGTTTCCATGATTGTCGAGGTATTTTAGTCCCTTGGCTCGCAACTAAGGAGCTCAACGAAGGAAAATAGGATGGCTAGACAGAGGAGTCAGTTGTGCGTGACCAAGCAGAAATATATGTCATCACGCACAACTTGTCCTTTCTTTCCACCTCACAGCTGGCGCAACCTGTGCGGTGCTGCTGACTTATACCAATAGACCTACGACTCAAGTCGTAACTCAAGACAGAAGCGTATAGGCCGATATATATATGTACATTTCAATGACGCCTTTCCAACATTCGTCTACTGATTATAGGATAACATTAGACATTTAAGCAACATTTAGCATTATACAGAAAGAAAATAACAACCATTGACATAAACATTCACCATGTTAATCATCCATTCAAACAGAATAGATAATGTGGAAACCCATATGGGAAAAACCACCAAGGTTCTCTTCATCTGGCATGAGAAAAGGATATAACACCTTGCAGTCTGCAGGATACAGACTGATCTTAAGATATGTCTCTATGACTCAGACTTATGGTTATCATTCTCTCTAGTTTTCTCTTCTACCCTACCTCTACTCCTGGCAGTCTGCGCAGACAGTAGCCATATCCACGGCTCAACAACCCCCCTATCGCTACTAGACCCTTCCTGAGTCTTCCTTTCGTCTGATCTCTACAACATTATAGCAAAAATGGAATCCCTCACCATGGATTACCACTAAAAATATGAACAATTACTGGAAAACTGACCTAAACATAGATATGACTAACTGCAAGCAGTCACAACCAACCAACCTGTCCTTAATTACGACCAACAAAAAACAACCTTCTAACTATTGAATCCCTCCTATTTATACTATTTTACATGACCACACAGGGTCGAATGCATACAGGTAGTCTGTTAACTGTCACCATCAGCTGCCCCTCAGGCTACAACTGTGGTGATTATGACTTGACACAAGGCAATATCAGCTTGACTTACAAATATCCCCTCATACGTGTGTAGCTGCAGGCTTACATCGCCTTAAATGGTCATGATCTAGATTTTGCACTTGTTGCTTTCCAGCCGTTATCACTTGCGTGCTCTTGCGCTTGCCTTTCCTTCGTCGCGCACCTCTCCATTTTATATGCACTAGTCTTTTGCTTCCTTCGTGACCTTCCTTTGTTTCTTTCTTACGTGCGGCACGCCTTCTTTGCTTGCGCATGAGCTTCTTCCTTATGTTCCTTTCCTAGGCCAACAGTGTTTGCAGGTGGTTCGATGAGTGATGGATGAGGTTTGACTATGTGACCTACTCCTTTGTCGATTATAAATTTGAACAACAGGGTCGGTAGCGAATAAAGAAATTGCTCAGTAAATTCGGTATATAATCATTTTTCAATACTTTCAATTGAAACTCTTTCCTCTACTGTTTGTTCTTGACAGAATTCATCTGCAATTTTCTCAAACCACTCCGATAGGTTTGTTCTTCCTCCTCAGATCAGTTTCTTAAGTAATTCTTAGTCTTTAGTTTCTTCTGGCTTCATCTAATATTTTTTTCAATAACTGAGGCACCGATTCTACAAATTTCTCATGGGTTTCGGTGAATAATTTCTCCTTCTCCTGAGCAATGGTCAATCTGTTTCTTCTCGCAAAATTCTGTAAGTAGTTTGCGATCTTATGCTCCCACCAATTCTTAATCCCTTGCTCCGATATCATTTACGTATGGTCATGTCATCCGTATATGTACCATCGACAATGGAGCCAATGTTGTAATCTCACATATCACATAAGGTTACCAATAATACACATATAGAATCACATAAACATATAGAGACAAGAGACAAGAACAGATAGTAGAATAACATATTATACTATAGAATCACATGAGGGTCCATACATATACAAAAGTGAACAGAGTTCTCAACTGGCTCAACAACCTATTATATATGATTACAAAACGGTTATGAGTAACTACTTGTCAGTTCGGTCAACCGACAAGACCTTTGGAGGCCGACCTAATCTCCGATTAGTCGGTTAACTCGACTAGTCAGCTCACCAACTAGCTCCTCCAACAGAGAGTGAACACTCACCGTGCAATGGACAAGCACAATCTCTCCAAAATGCCGAAGGACAATTAACAAATGATAGAAATCTATTCTCCTTCCTCATGAANTTCCCTCCATGAGCTTCCTCCAACTCATCTTAGTGGTTTAGTAACTCTCATGACACTTGTCTTCCTCTTCATGCTCCAATTCTTTCCCCAATTTGAATGGCTACCTCTAACTCCCAAATTTGACCTCTTGGTGGCTATTTTTAGCCTTGGCATGTCAGATTTTTCATATGTTAGCAATCATGTCTGAATTTGTCATAATTGTCATAGAATATTCCATCATTTGTTGTCATAAAGTGCATAGAATCTCTTTCCAAGTGGCACATCTTGTCTTCTAGTCTCTTCCTCTTCCATGGGAGTTACCCTCCTTTACCAATTCGACTTCCTTGGCTCATTATATGATATTTGACACCACCTTACCATCCAATAATGTTAAGTGTGTGGGGAATCTAGTCACCCAAAGTCTTCACAAGATTCAAAGTGTCTTCATTAACCCATGCCACATTATTTTCTTAGCATTTATCATTTATGTGACCCATTTAAATGTGAATATGGTAAAATAATTTGCTTTTGGGTCCCATATCCCATTATTACAAAATTTATGTCTCCATCTCAACCTATGGAACTACTAGGTTGGTGAAACATTATTTTCAAATAGTCTTATTTGGAAATTATTTAATTGGGGACATGACACACCCACCACGTTTAATTCTGAAACCGCCACATTAAATCCCCCAACAACCGCATTTATGATGCTTTTTGTTATTTTTCTATATAGACGGGTGCAGTTGTTTGTTTTATATTCCCTGAAATGTTGTTTTGAAAAGAAACCAACCGTCGAGAGAGCCATCACATTTTTTTTCCCAACCCGCGACCCCATTCGACAGTTGACAGGTAGGTACATTAACTTTTGTACTTTCGAGGTTTTTCTAAATATTAAATATTAAATCTTCTATATTCATCTGGAGCCATCACATTTTTTTTCCCAACCCGCGACCCCATTCGACAGTTGACAGGTAGGTACATTAACTTTTGTACTTTCGAGGTTTTTCTAAATATTAAATCTTCTATATATATGTGGTAGAAACTTGGTTTAGATGCGTTGTAGCTATTTTTCATTGTGAGATAACATTTTTCCTCTTTGTTGTGTAGCCACATACTTGGGAGAAAGTTAATCAGCGGCTCCTAGGGTAATTTTGTTTCGGTTTGTGTGGTTAGAAGCCATTATGCTTGATTTGTGAATAGATCTTGGCCTTACGGCCATCTTCATGCCCTAGCCAGTAGAAAAATCGAGCCACTTTAGGGATGAAAGGGTTGTTCAAGAGGTGGTCTTTTAGGAACACTACGCTCATAAGTGTTTGGACCATCTGGCATGGAGCTTTTCCTATGATTTGTTCCTTTTTCTCACAACTATCTCACCAGGGAATCGGTTACACGTTCGAGTTTCCTAGGGAAAATTTCTTTCCCGAGTTGGGTTATCAAAATTCTAATAGACTTATTTTTATGAGCAAATTTTTCATACCTTACTTCACGTCGATTCCAAGCTAAGATACCCACCCAATCAAAAAATACTTAGCCTGTCTATGTTTCCCTGATTTTGGGGTTTCCACTTTGTGCCTAAAACTCTCTTCTCAGGAGGAGGGATTTTGCCAATATGATTATCATGCATATCTATGCCTTTTACTCTGCATATCACATTGGCGACCCCAGATGAAGAAGCACGAACACCTTGTAAAATAGATTGAGTAAAATGGTGACTGGGAAAGTTACAAAGAAATAGCTCCATTTTATTTTGAAAATCCACCTTTCTACCACTGTGAAATGAGCCATTGCAACAATGTGATGTTTCCACCTCTCTCTCTTTGCATGCCCTCACCTTTGAATAAGATTATGAGTAAAATTCTTTGTCTCGACATTTTGGATTAATAAATAATAGATTGGAAATCAAGCTTGTAAAATCCATTAACCTGTTTAAAATCAACGAACATTAATAGACTTGCAAATGGAAATGCATAATATAACAAACAATAAGGTTCTGACCTACAACATTGTTTTAGTAAATTACTGTTGCTCTAAAACAAAGAAGGATATAGGACAACAACAAGTTTACAACTCACATAGTAGCATATGCACATGTGCTGATAGGTTTTCATTTGAACTTTGTAATTACACGTTCTTCTATTTACATTACAAACACTTCTCTCCATCTTACATAACTACATTTTGAGTGGATATGGAACCATTATTTTTTCTCCCAAATTCGACACTGGAAAGTGGTTGCATTTTTAAGGTCCAATGTAGTCTTCTTGAGATCGATTATACATATGGTAGTATTTATTTTCAACACATGATACTTCAATACAATGGTGCATGTTTTTGGATATTAATCTCTTTGATTGTTCAAAAGAGCTATGGTATTAATAAGTCACTTCTAATTACACTCATGTCCATGTACCACAGGTACTATTTTCACCAAGTGATCACCTCATTGAAAACTTATTTTTAAACAACAAATTCACACAATGCCTAAGAAAAGCAGTAAAAGGAAGGCAAAGGAAAGTGAACTAGAATCATATGTGGAAGTCATCTCTAGGACAAAAACAAAATATGAAGATACCAAGACCATCACGAGAGTGTCTCCCGAATTCAAATGGGGAGAACTCTATCATATGACTAGGGATCAGAATATCCCAGATTCTGGTCTCGAGGAAATGTTCCTATACCAAAACATAAAAAGTTCAGGAATCACTAAATCTGCTACTCGCCTAGAGCTATTTCCTTACTCAGATGTTATCAGGTGGATTCTTCCCCAGACAAATCCCTCCTCAAGGATCATATCTAATACTAAAAGGGAATCTTTTTCTTCTTTCACTCCAACATACATAACAACGACCTACAAGCTACCCCATCCACAGGTCATGATGACCAATGATTGGGTTAAAGGGATAGATATTGATCCCTTGGAATGCACAAAGAGAATGATAATGCTAGGGAAACATTTGTGCCAAAATGAAAGTGGGGATTATGAGTCCCAAAGCTTACGAATCCCATTCAGAATCATAGATTTGATATTGAACATAATTTCTGGCTGAGCAGATGGAACCATGTATAAATTGAATTGGATTCCTCTAATATCTTATATAGCCTTTGAGGGAACAATTTTTAACTGAGAAGACATCATATCAAACAACCTGTCATCTTGCATAGCAGCCGCATAGGGAGGTATCACCCTGAGAAGATCTGAATTTAATATGTTAGCTTACCTTATCAACTGCATTTTGTGCAGAAATCCTTTTTCTAAGATAATGTGCATTTGGACCTAGATTAAATCTCCTGTTTATGTTGGCTATCAAATGTTATGGGATCATAAATACACAGGATTCTTTAAACTCATTTGTGGGGAATTTTTGATGCCTCTGTACGAGTTAATTGTCTTGAAAGAACAAAACAGCCTGTTTGATAATGCTATGGAGGTTATAGGTGAATATGGAGATTACTTTTTCTCACAGTAAGGCACGTACCTCCGAATGTATGGATGCTCTAGAGCTCCTTCCCTCCTACCAAAGTGTTAGAGTTCTTGCAACTTTAGAATCTATTCTTCCTGTCCTCCTTCAGGAGTCTAACTTATTGTAATAATTCATACAAACCCTAGAAGAACAATGTAAGCCTTGGGGTGAAAATACACCAATAAAAGAAATAAAATAATATTAGTAAATATAAATTATATTTCTCCCCCAAGTGAATTCAGCCCCAGTTAAATTCTGAGTGGGAAAACAGTATAAATAGGAGGCTCCCCTCTTCATTATTTCACATAGCAACAACATAGTAGCATCACAACAACACAATGAAGTTTGCAGTTTTTTGGGAGAGAGAGAAGTCAACATATATTGTTGAAGAAGATTGTTTTCAGGGTTTCTATCTTTGGAAATATTTTCCATATTTTCTCTTTCTTCTTCATTGTACTCCGATCTCAAAATTATCATCTCTAGACGAAGGTTTCTGGTTTGATCCCATTTGGGTTTCCCAGGATAAAAATACTCGTGTTATTGTTATGTGCTTTGTATATATTCTAGTGATCATATTGATAAATACAATTAAGATATATTGCTATAATCTTATGAAAATCTAACATGGTATCAGAGCAGTACTAGAAGAACCCATTGCCGAAACTTTGTCGAAAACCTAACGGAACTAGGGTTTCATCCTTCCCCGTATTCACTCAACCTTTTGGAAGAAAAAGAGCCTTGGTAATTTCGCTCTAAGGAGAGTGCATCTTTTGATGAAGACATAATTCAATTCTGAGAATTTTCAATTTTTGACCTAATTTTGCAGCTACAACAGAAATTAGGGTTTCAGTTTTTGACCTACTCCCTCCACAGTTTTGGCTCGACTCTACCTCTTCTCAACTCACCTCTCTTGGGCTCATTTATCTATGGAGTTAGTTTTAAAAAACTCCAACCTTCAGTTTTGACCTAGTCTCTAGTAGGGTTTCAAATCCAGATCTACAGTAAAGATGATCAGTATGAAGATTGAATATCGTCTTGAAGGAGCCTTCAAATTCATCCTATGGAAGCCTAGGGTTCTTCTTCAACTAGAAGAAAAAGACATTTTATAGTTTGTAAATGCAAAGGTCATAGAACCAGAAGTTGAAGAAGACAAACCTCGTTGGAGGAAGAATGATGTCAATAGTTGCCAAAGCTGGCACACAAAAGGAAGCATGAAGCTTCAACTGCTGATGTAGGAGAAGATGATCATCACAAGAAACAGAAGAATGAATATTGTACATAATTATTCTTCATATCATCTCTATCAGGTATTGTTCCCACCACTAGTGATACTTGGATCATATATAGTGGTGCATCTAGACACATGACGGGATATAAAGAAAATATCTGAAAAACAGTTGATAAGGATTCTAATCTTCGAGTTGTACTTGGAGATGATGCCAACTACACTGTGAGACGATATGGGGCTACCTTCCTTCAGCTAGAGTCTAATGATACTCTACACTTAACTGATGTGCTCTACGTACATGGTATGAAAAGAAATCTTGTATCCATCTCCACCTTAGAAGACAAAGGATATAAGGTAGCATTTTCAGATGGAAAAGTACTTTCTTAGGAGAAGAAATTAAGCATGTATACCACCAAAGTAATTGGTTTGAGAGAGGAGATCTTGTATCAACTGAACACTCTACAAGTCTAAGACTTAGTCCATGACTCTGCAAGTATGGGTGAGATATGGCACAAAAGATTAGCTCATTTAAATTACAAAACTCTCTTAGTAGTAAAGAACATAGTTACAGGTAGACCATGATGGAGCATGTAGAGGATGTGCACTTGGCAAGAATGCCAAGAAATCCTTCCCGGATAGTGAGAGAAGATCCAAAGAAATATCAGATATAGTGCACTCTAACTTGTGTGGCCCAATGACAGTTGCCTCATTGGGAGCATATCATTACTATGTGACCTTCATTGATGACTACTCACGGAAGACTTGGATCTACTTTCTTAAGACCAAGGAATCCAAGGAAGTACTCAATAAATTCAAGGAGTCCAAAGCACAATTCAAGAATTTGTCAGGGAAGAGGATCAAGATTATAATATTAGATAATGGTGGAGAATACACCTCTACATAATTCAATGATTTTTTTAAAGAAGAAGGAATTAAGAGGGAGCTTACAGTTCCCTGAAATCCCCAACAAAACAGGGTTGTTGAAAGAAATAACAATACAATTGTGGAGGCAACCAAAGCTATGATACATGAATAGAGTCTACCCATGTTCTTATGGGTAGAAGCATCCATGACAGTTGTATATGTACATAATAGATTCCCACATAAGATAGTGAAGAACATGACTCCTGAAGAAGCTTTTACAGGAGTAAAACGAGAAGTGGGTCACCTCTGAATCTTTAGTTGTCCCGTCTACATACATGTTCCCAAGGAGAAAAGGATGAATTTAGAACCTTCAGGAAAGAACGGAACTTTCATGGGATACAATGAGTCTTCAAAGGCCTACATAATCTATATCTTGGGATCTAGACAAATTGAAGTTAGCAGGGATGTGACCTTTTAAGAAGAAATGCATGTCAGGAAAGATAGAGGATCAGACATGTAGATCGATGATGAGGAAATGGAGATGATATCATCTCCCCCTCCAATTTAGAATGAATTAGCAAATAAAGATGAACCCATCGATCCCATTGATCCAGTCGTGACATTTGATATTCCCGAAGATATGGAAGTAAGCTGAAAAAGACCTATATGGGCACAACAAACCTTACAATATGCTGAGGGGCATGAAGCCCCACATGGTACTTCCCAAGAAAGAAAAATACCTTATAGGTTCTCCAATTATGTCACATTGATGAGTCACATCATTGACTCAGAACCCACCACTTATGAAGAAGCATCCGGACAACAAGTTTCGGAGGATGCCATGGTGGAAGAATATAAATCCATCATGAAGAATGAAGTGTGGGAGATTGTACTGAGACTTGAGGGGAATTCAGTTGTAACTTCCATATGGCTATACAACATCAAGCATGGAGAAGATTGTAGTATTCAAAAATACAAGGCTAGGATTGTTTCCATAGGGTTCTCTCAGAAAGAGGGAGTCGATTATGATGAGACATTTGCTCCAGTGGCTCAATACACTTCCATCAGATCAATGATTGCTATTTCTTCAAATATGGGATGGAATTTGCATCAGATGGATGTCAAGACAACCTTTCTCAATGGTATTATTGAGGAAGAAGTATATATTAAACAACCAAAAGGGTTTGTTGTCCATGGAAAGGAGTCTCATGCATGCAAGCTGAAAAATACTTTATATGGACTCAAGCAAGCACCTCATGCTTAGTATGGACAAATAGAAGGATTCCTAGTGAGTCTGAGATTCACCAAGAGCGATGCATACCCCAAAATTTACTACAAGGTTGTGAAAGGTGAGCCATTGATTTTGGTACTATATGTTGATGACTTGTTTCTCACCGGAAATGAGAAACTTATCATATGGTGTAAGAAGAAACTTGCCTCTGAGTTTGAAATGGAGTATCTTGGATTGATGCATTAATTCTTGGGATTAGAATTATGGCAGAGGCAGAAGGATATTTTCCTAAGTTAAGGAAAATACACCATAGACATACTGAAGAGATTCAAAATATTGGACTCTAGTTGATGGATGCAAATTTGAAGAAGCTGAGAGATTCTGCTTCAGATTCAAATTTGATTGATCCCACTATGTATCACCAGTTGATTGGGTCCTTGATGTATTTGACAAACACCAAACCATATATTTATTTTTCTGTGAATGCCCTCAGTCAGTTCATGTGTGAATTGAGGCAGATTCACTGGACTACTGCAAAACATATGATCAGATACTTATGTGGAACTTTGGGACATGATATACAATAGATATCAGATTGTGGCTTGATATTGCAAGGGTTTATAGACTCAGATTGGTCCAGATGCACTACAGATAGGAAGAGAACTTCAAGATGTTGTTTTAGTTTGGGTTCTACAGTAATTTCCTAGTATAATAGGAAGCAGAACTCAGTAGCTCTTTGTGCTACAGAGGCCGAGTATATGGTTGCTAGTTCAGTAACTCAAGAAGGAGTTTGGCTTCATAAAATTCTTGCAGGATTGTTTGGCCAGATTCTAGAGCCAATTGTGATTCACCTTGATAACTAGAGTTGTGTGTAGCTGTCAGTGAATCCTGTATTTCATGATAAGTCAAAGGAAATAGAGATCCGATATCACTTCATACATGATATAGTGTAGAAAGGTGTGGTCAAGCTCTAGTATATTCTGACAGACGACTAGACTGCAGATGTTCTCACCAAGCATCTTCCCAGAGTGAAGTTTGAATACTTTCACAGAAGACTTGGAGTAAAAGAGAAAGTATCCCTCCTTGAGAGGGAGAGATGACTAAGAGACACTTACCATAAATTTTCCTAGGTACCTCTGCTCATCTAGGTTCTCATCCAGGTATGCAAGAAATCCCATCACCAGATGAGACAGACAGGTAATAGATGGTCGGGTTCACACTGGTGCCTCTTCTCATCTAGGTATGGGAGAAATCTCATCAGTAGATGACTCGGATAAGTAGCAGATGTCATGTGATTACATACGTACCTCTACTCGTTCAGGTTCTCATCCAGGTATGGGAGTAACCCATCAACAGATGAGATGAACATGTAGTAGATGGTCATGCATGTGTGATCATTCGTGATCTCTAGCTAGGTATGGAAGTATTCCATCGGCAATAGAGATGCATAGGTATCAAAATATTTTCTCGCAGCCATCCGGATAGAACAAATTCATAAAGCCAACCTTCAGTACATTTAGAGATGATAGAGACAATATATATGCACATATGAAACCCAGATGATCATGATGCTAGTGAAGACCCAAGAATACCTTCCTTGTTGAGAGGGAGTGTTGGACTTTGTGCAACTTCATAATCTATTCTTATTATCCTCCTTTGGGAGTTGAAATTCTTGTAATCATTCATACAAACCCTAGAAAGAACAATGTAAGCCTTGGGGTGAAAATCCAACAATAAAAGAAATAAAATAAAATTATATTAGTCCCCCAAGTGAAGTCGGCCCCAGTTAAATTATGAGTGGGAAAACAATATAAATAGGAGGCATCCCTCCTTATTATTTTACATAGCAACAACAATACAACAACACAACAACATAGTGAAGTTCACTTCGCATATACTGCTGAAGAAGACTGTTTTTAGGGGTTCTATCTTTGGAAATCTTTTCCATATTTCTCTTTCTTCTTCATTGTACTCTTGTCTCACAATTATCATCTCTAGACGAAGGTTGCTGGGTTTTCTCCCATTTTGGTTTCCCAAGATAAAGATACTCATGTTATTGTTGTGTTATTGTTCTGTGCTTTGTCTATCTTCTAGTGATCCTATTGATAAATACAATTAAGATATACTGCTATAATCTTATGAAAATATAACACAAAGCATGCCATAGACTATGTAGTCCACAAAGTATCCGTAAGGTAGGTGTTCTTAAACGGGGTTGGAAGCTTCTTGCACGACATGAAAAAGGAATATTTTTTCCCATTTCCATTCTGCATCAGTGGATACAAATTCTCCAAGGTGAAGGGAGTCGAGGATTTCGTGAAAGAATTGGAGACTTTTCATTTTGGAGAGAAACACTTTTAGAGAAACGACAGCAGAGAAAAAGTCACAGAACACTGTGTAGCAATCAAAATACATTTTGAATACTCATATTTCTTTAACAGGGATGAAGAGGTATTTAGAAGAGCCAACAATCTGACGGAGCTAGTCAAGCGAGTTTCAAAGAAAAGTGGTGCTAGAGGAAGAAAAGATAACAACACTACTGTAGAGATGAGGCTACAAAAGCAGAGAGAGGAAGCTCTAAGGTTGCAGAAAAGTAGAGGCTGAAAAGAAGCAGAAAGAGGAAGCCAAGAGAAGCCAAGTGAAAGAATCCCAAAAGCGCGGTAAGAAGAAGAGAGATTAAAGCGACAAGACTCGAAGAGAGCTTAAATAAATAAGCAGAAGAAAGAGAAAAAAATGAATTCGAGGAGGCGACATAAGAAGTAAGAAGAAAATAAGAGGAGCACATGATCAGAAAAGCATTGGATCGAGAAGCAACCCAAAATGAGCCAGTGGACCCAAAACCTCCTGTTTCATCAAGTAGGACAACCACTGGTGGCCACATTCCTTTTGTAGAGCTCAGGCTTACTCCATTTACTCCCTCTAAGCAGCACATGGTGGCTCACCTAGACACCATCATTTTGAATAAATCTAGAAATACCATCACAAGGAGGTATGAGAAGTGGTTAAATACGGGCACACAGGATGATGTGGTCACACTCACTGACAACATCATAATGGAGGGTACTCACAAAGATCCCAAATTCACGACCTCAGTGAATATAGCATATGCACAGGTCAACACTGATAATGTGGATCGACTGATGGAAGAGGTAGAGCGCAACAAGGAAAAATGTTTAAATTGAAGGACAACCTAGTGAAAATAAATGGCTCCTAGGAGATTACCAAACTTTGGAAATAGATAAAAAGGCACTAAATTTCCAATTTGTAATCATGGAAGGAGAGAGAAATGACTTGGAAGCCATAATATCTCAACTGGAGTCCAAAGAGTGCGTGGCAAGCAAGCAAGCAGAGGAACTGAAAACCCGAACAGAGGAATTGGTGAAACAGAAAGGATCCCTAGAGGAGCAGCTGAAGACAACTTATTATAATAAGTAGGATGTCACTCCCTTTTGTGACCACACTTTCAAAATTCAAAGCCAGATACATCAGGCTCTAGTCACTCTCACAGGTGAGATTTATAAAGTGAGGCTGATGATGATGAGATTGAGGGTGATCATAGTAGAGTCTTTAAGCTTTAGAGAAGGATTGATGGAGGTTGGTGAAAAGGTCAAAATATAGTTGACTTGGGTGGAAGCTAACTCTAAGTTCCTCGAGCATCTGCCAAAAAAGACTGCAGAAAGCCTAAAACCAGAATTGACACTTTTAGAATTTTGTAGGAAAGCCTCCCCAAGGTTAAGCAACGAAATTACCAAAAATTTGGAAAAATGCAAGGACTTCTACAAAAGGATATATCAAGTCCATGAGAAATCTCAGATTCCTTTGGTTGAAAATATCATAGACATTCTAAGCAAAGACCAATGTATGGCATATTTGCAGGACAGGCTTGAAGAAGATTTACAATACATTCAGAAAATAGAAGGCTTCAATGAAGAAGATCTTAGCAATTGGGTTGGGTAGGCTTCTGTCAACCTTTACATTTTAAAATACATGTGCAAATCCTCCACAAAAAAGGTGACACGTGGAGAGAAACATTTGGCTATGCATGAAGTGACTGTGCAAGTATTAGAGCCAATAAAATACAAGATTATTGCAGAAGAGGATAACGCATGGGGAGAATATGTTTCCAGCTTGGCAGGGCCCACTTGAAAGTTTTGTCTTTTATATATTTTTGGCATTTTCCTAATGTAATTATTTATCACTAGAAGACGAATTTTGGAATCTATAGGGTTAGGGTAGTTGAAGAATCACTAGATGACAACTTGAAATTGTAATATAAATAGAGATAGGGATTAGAGTAAAAGGACTTCTGCTAGCACAAAGAAGGGATGGACTAGATTGTAAAAGAACTCATTTTCTACTAGTAAAGAAGGACCTATTTTGATGAGAAAGGAATGCACAAGAATTTTCATGGGATGTGTAGAATTTTACAACGTGGAATTACTTCTTCTTATTTCCATATAACTGTGAGATCGTTCTAACTTATCCGAATTACTTCTTGGTTATGAATGATTTTGATTTCTATCTAAATATTTGTGCATGAATTGAGTAATGAATGTTTCATTATGTCAGAGAATTTTTCGATAATATTTATGTTGTGAATATGCATATGAAATTGAAACAACTATCTGTGAGATTAATATGAATAATTAGAGTAAATTGCTCTAGCTTTTAAATATGCTCCCCATGGGGATAGAATAGATCAGAATAGAATAGTATAGAACATAATAGACTTGTTTAGATTCATATTTAAAGAATTAATTGATTGGACAAGAGTGGTAAGACGAGAGGTAAGAACATGCACATCACATGTGAGGATTTTGGTTATTGATTACATGCATTTAGTTTAGGCATTTGCATCTCATCATTTAATCAAAGAAAACAACATAAACAGTTGATCGGGTCGTAATCGATAAAAAAATAAAACACATTAAATATACAGTAGTCGGATCGTTAATCAGACATATTCCCCATACCAAACGATGGATGATCTAATTGGGATCGATTACCGTGGAGAATCCCTACTGTTGGTACCTGAGAATTTTCTAGGAATCAACAGATTTAGTGCTAGAAGGAGGGCCACTAGTGCATGGTTGGCAGAGGAAGTTCATTTGTGAGAGAATTTTCTCTTGGAAATACATCTAAAATGACTTTCCTTGAAGCTTTCATTCCTAAAACTGAAGAACAAGAAAGGGTATTGTTTGAAGAAGAAGATTCAGAATATTTATAAGCTGCCCCATTTAAAAAGTTGATCATTTTCAGAGTTATACAATATCTTACATCAAAAAACTTGGAGGGTTGAAAGTAATTCATGCGTTACCTAGGAGGAAAGATCCCAAGAAAGTAGTCTCATATACTAAAGATCATTTTCTTGTGGAAAATTTGGAAGAATTGGTGGATTTATCTATCCAATAAATCACTCAACCACTTGATCAGTTGGGACCATAATATCCTATAGCTCAAGTTTTCTCACATTCTCCACCCAATCTCCACCTTGAGTTATGGCAGCTATTAACCAACCCGGATGGAGAGCCAGGAGGCCAATCAACCTAGCTGCACCTTTACATGATTTTCCCAAGTACCCAGAGCGAGTGCTACCAAAGTTTGATCCTGAAAAGGGTGTCTTTGCTGAAGATCATCAGATTTTTTTATTATCTCGCATCAAGTCTTCTCAATGTTGCGCACGAAGACATTGTCTGCAAACTATTCGCGTATTCGTTTGAGCCCAAAGTGTCCTCATGGTATTTTAGCCTATAGGCTAACTCAATAGCAAATTGGGATACTTTTGAAAGAATGTTTAGAAGTAAATTTGGAAATCAGAAAACCGTAGCCACGCTCATGAAATAATTATTGTCCATGAAGATGGAGAAAAAAGAGAAATTTCAAGATTTCAATCAAAGCTTCACTACTCTTTTGAACAATTTTAGTGCTGCGACAAAACCAACTGGGGAGTCTTTGGTAGAATATTATACTACAACACTATACCCACCTATAGCAATGTTTGTAAAAATGGCAGTTAATCCCACACTAGTAGAAAATTATGAAGAATCCAAGAGGGTGGAAGTTGATCTTGATAGTATCGCAAGACATACCTTAGAACCAGAAGTGAAAAAAACATCTAGTAAAAATCCTGTGTTGTTAACTAGGCCTAAAGAAGAACATTTGAATGAATTAGAAAATGTGGTTAAAATGGTGCAGAAATTATCAAACAAAATAATAGATTTGGAAAAGGAGAAGGGAGCTAGTTCATCAAGAAATCCATTCAACCCCTATTACAAGAAAGAGAAGAAAGTGTACATCCCCAACCTCCTCTACTTAATTATACTGTTCTAAATTTTAATGAAGTTGGTATGGACGATTTTTGTACATTTCATCAAGAACACCATTTTGAAAAAAGTTTCCCACAATGGATAAATTCAATGACATTGGTAATGAATGAATTATTAGATGCACAACTAGCAGATACAGAAGGAGAGGAAGAAGAAATAAATGAACCAGAATAAACAAGTGAAGAAATCACAATGGTGCTATGGAATTGGGCACCCACATTGGGATTGAACAAGGATGAGCAGAGTGAGGAAGTCTAGGTATCATTAGTTAATGTTACAACTAGGAGTAAAGAATCGGCAATGGATTAAAGCTTAGTTCTTCCTAAAACAAAGAAAATAAAGGAAACCATGAAGAAGATTATCAACACTACTCAAACACAACATAAGGTTAATTCGGAAAACATGAAAGAAACTAGCTCAGTAATCAATAAACCTATGAAAACCATGTTAAAACAAATAGAAAATACTAAAGAGTATAACATGGGAGATGCTATTGTGGAAGACATCAAGAAAACCAAAGAAAATATCTCTTTATTTGAATTATGTAATCTTCCTCAGCAAATAAAGAAACCATTGGAATCCTTTGACCCACAACCAAGTAGTACCTCAGGGGATGAATTAGATAGTTAGATAAATGAAGCAAGAATTTTTGGTAAATCGAAATCTCCGACTGTGCGTATCTTGTTAACGTTTGAAATTGTTAATCACAATGTGCACAATTGTTTGGTAGATTCTAGAGCCTCGTCCAATGTTATGCCACTTTCTATTTGTAAGAATATTAATGGCAAACCGATACAATCCCCCTCCTAGATCATTCAACTAAATAGGTCTGTTGTTAACATTATAGGGGATATAAAAGATGTACTAATTATATTATATGCATACCCTAGAGTGTGCCAGTGCATAGATATTATGGTGGTAGATATACCTAAGGATTATGGATTAATATTAAGCAGGTACTGGTCAACGAAACTTAACAGTTATTTTGCGACTGATTGGTCTTACATGTGTGTATCAGAACAGTCAGAATCAAATTAAGATACTGAGAGAACCACATATGAAACTGAATGTAACTTAGTTGGAGGAAAGAACAAACCGATCAATTTCTCATCTTCATTTTTGGGAAATTACTTTTTAGAACTTGAACGAGGAATTATCAAGCAGAGGAAGAGAGTTATGAATCAGATACACAACCCAATCTCCTTTGCTTTTCACGAGGTAATGACATTGATTTTAACATAGTTAATTTAGTTACTAGTGTAAGGAATGATACTAACCAAGTGATTTTAGAAGATAGATTTTGGATTTTGTATTTTGATGGTTCTAAAATACAAGAGGGATCATGAGTGGGTTGTGTCCTTATTGATCCTAAAAAATAATAAACATTTTCTCTCTTGTAGGCTAGAGTTTGAGTGTATGAATAACACCGCTTAATATGAAGCTTTGGTCCAAGGTATGAAAAAATCCATTGAATTAAACGTAGAAAATTTAAAAGTTTTTGGTGATTCTGAGATAGTTGTTAGGAAAATAAGAGACACCATCCATTGTTTATCTCCGCAGCTTAAATGATACCAAGCTGAAGTATGGAATTTGATAGCACACTTTAATGCTTTTAATGTAAATGTTATCCCTAGATTACAAAATGTTGCAGTTTATTTATTAACTACTTATGCGTCTAGGTTAGTTCCAAATAATAATAAATGTTCTATGGACTGATTTTCAGGCCATCAGTACTTAACAATATCACAAATATGAGGGTGTTTGATGACGACGAACAAATTATCAATTTTTTTGACTGCTGATGAGGCTTTCAAAGAATCTCTAATCGACGATGAAGAACATCAGGCTGATTTATAAAATGAAGATATGGCCAAAGGAAATTTCATGCCTAAAGGAGTAAGAATGCTTAAAGGAATGTTTGATCTACAAAAAAAATTCAGAAAACCAGCCTATGAAAATTGAGTCACAGTAATCTGAGGACCAAGGAACAACTTACAAAACATTCAAGGATCAATTACACAGAAAAATGACATGAAAACACTGCAATTAGGAGTTGCAGCTGTAAAATTGTTATCATTAATCAAAAGTAAATATACAATGTCATACACTGGCATGAATAGCTAGGCAATTCTAATTGCATACATGAGAGTGGCTTAACTGTCAGTTAGTAAGAATAGACACATCAATTAACCACTAATCACAACCATAATAAACTCTAACTGAATCAGAGGCAATTATGACTAACTCTAACTGAATAGAACTCAATTACATGTCATTCAGTAGGTGAGGGCACATGCCTGACTTCAGTTAGGTGAGATCGAGTGAATTGAACTAAATTGAGTCACCAAAAGTTGTTGGAGGCACCTTAAATCACTCTAGTTATCTGGAAATTACCAAAAATAGGCAAAATAATGATGGAGGCGCCTATACAGCTGCAGTGTAACTGAAAGTTGGTGGAATAACCATCAATTAACTGATTTGGGGGGCTTAGGTCATGCATATCAACCCATATTTTCTCCTTGATTGAAGGAGGTAGCTCACTTAGTCTCCTTGTTTGAAGGAGAAGACACAGTTAGCCCCCTTGATTGAAGGAGGATGATCCAATTGAAGTTGCAGTCACATATTCGAGCCAATAATTTAGGATAAGTGGTAAATTAGGCCAAGTAGGCCAAATAATGATGTGTGGATTGGATAATGACTCCAACCCCCCCCCTTAAGCTATACGCATGTCGAGGAGTAAAAAAATGATAGGGCCTCGACAACAAAGGCCATAGGTCACCATGTACAATAAAGTAACTCTAAAATGCTCAAAAAACTCTAAGTGAGGAAAAGAGGAAAACCCTGTGGGAAAAAAACCCCCTCTCAAACTAAACACTAAAGAATCAATTAACTTCACCCCGATGAACTCACCCCTAACAGTGAACGGGGGTAAGTGAACTTTTTCTTAGTAAATTTCTTGGTGAAGATATCTCCAATCTGCTCATACGTGGGGCAGTATTGTAGAACAACTGTCCTGTCATGCACTAGTTCTATGATGTAGTGCATATGGATCTCAATGTGTTTGGTTTTCTGTCTCTGAATAAGATATGTTGAGATCTTGATATCACTTTAGTTGTCACAAAAAATGATAGTAGATGAAACACTACCAATATCAAACTCGGACAAAATACCTTGCAACCAAACTGCCTGGATGCATGGATTAACCACTCCCCTGTACTCTGCCTCTGTTGAAGAAAGGGAAATGGAAGCCTTTTTGCTTGAACAGAAAATAGGCCCACCACCAAACATAAACACATAGCCAAAATTGGACTTTCGATCTATGGAATCTCCTGCCCAATCAGAATATGTAAATGCTACCAAGTCTAGTTTGGAATCAACAACATAGTGAATGCCATAGGATCTAGTACCCTGCATGTATTGTAGAATCCTCTTGGTTGTACTCCAATTAATGATCATGAGGCTGTTGCATATATCTTGATACATAATTTATGGAATAACAAATGTTAGGCCTTGAATGTTTAAAGTAAATAAGGCTTCCGATCAACTGACCATAAAGAGTAGAATCCACATGTGGAGTTGCTTTTCCCTCTTCAAGATTGATTACTGAGAAGAAGGGAAATGGTTCAGCCTTACAATAAACCATATTAAACTTAATTAATACGTCTAAAACATATTTGGATTGTGTTACCATAATCCCATCATAATCTTGAGTTATTTCTAGCTCGAGAAACTGCCTCAATATGCCTAGATCACTAATCTCAAAAGCATCATGTAAAGCAATTTTTATGAAGGAAATCGAAGCAAGAGTGCTTCCTGTGATCAAAATATCATCAACATACAAAAATATTATTAGTAAATTACCTTCATATTTCTACAAGTACACATTTTTATCATACTTACATCTTTCAAAGTTCCATGAGAGCAGAAATGAATCCATTTTGTCTTACCAAGATCTGTTTTGTGTTAAGCCATATAAAGATTTATACAACTTACAAAACAATGATGGATCTAATGTATATTCTTCAGGATGATTCATGTATATCTCTTCTTGCAGGTATCCATGGAGAAAATTACTTTTGAAATCCATATGGTGCACCTCCCAGTGCTTGGATGCGGGAATGGCCAAAACTAGCCTTATGGAATCCATCTTTTCCACCAGTGCAATGGTCTCATGGTAGTCAACTCCTTGGAATTGGGAGAATCCTTTTGAAACCAGCCATGATTTATATTTACAGGTTGATCCATCTGTAGCAACCTTTTTATGATGTACCCACTTGCATTGAACAAGTTTCCTCCCAGGTGGAAGGGAAAATAGCTCCCAAGTTGCATTTTTTTGGAGAGAGTTGAACTCTTCATCCATTGCAGCTTGCCATCTAGGATAATTCCGAGAATGATAGTATGAATTAGGATCAGATCCAATCATCATATATCAGGTCTCAGAAATCAAATAATAATTGCTAGAAAGATCAATATCGGCTCTTTGAAAATTTGACCGGGTTCTCCTTGGATTGAAAGTTTTTGAAAGTTTTCCCAACTCGGTTTCAAGCCTTTAGGATTCTCTGCATTGTTTAATGCCCAAACCTTTCAATGCATAAATTTTCACAATTTAACCAAAACTGAAACACATGTGAAAACATTTTCTCAATTTTAAACAAACTCAGAAATTTTCTTTTCAAGTAGGAAAAATGAAACTCAGAAAATTTTAGACATTTACACACATAAAAATTCAGACACTTGTTTTTGACCAATGGACCAGGAAAAACCCCTAAGGGAAAACCTATTTTCTGAGTGGGGAGATTTTATTTTACTTCAGGAAAAATTACAAAAAATAGACAGCTGTACTTATCTCAACATTTCTTCTTGAAATGCATGCCAAAACTCTGCTGTACAGATTGTTGAAAATCACTGAAAAATAAGCCTCGAAAAACGTGTTGTACGACCTCACACGTGCAGGATGTACGGTCTGCAAATTCTCAAAAACTCTGCCAGAGAACTATCTCGATTTTTGTGCACTGTACGGATATCCTTCTCTTCGATTTCTAAACCTTACGACCCACAATAAATGGCATTAAATGATGTATGAAATTTCTCAAAATTTGTGCCCTAGTTTTCTCGAAATTCATGCTGATGTACGAATGTCTAGTACGGAATCCTGCTATACGAAATCCAATTCTGAAATAAATTACTACCTTGGAAAATGTGCCCTACAACCTTTTCTTCAATCTCAGAAAAAAATCTTTCTCCTGGTTCAAAATCTCTTCAAATGCTCATTTTACTTTTTCCTCCCTCTCTCAAAAAATCTCTGATGAAGATGAACACAATGAATGAACTTTTGCCTTGTACCAGCCTTTTTGTTCTTGGTAACTTCCCTTGTCCATCTAACGGGAAAGATTATATTAGATCAAAGGTTGACATTAAATGCTCCATTAAAAAATAATTAAATGATATTTAGTGCACTCATATCATTTAATAAAGTTGAGCAACCCCTTTTCTTCTTAATCACTCACTTAAATTTTTAAATGAGAACTTAGGAAAATACCCACTTAAATTTTTAATAAAGTCAATTAAAAAATATAAAGTGCATCTTACTTTATTAAAACACAAAAATGACTAGGACTCACATTTAAGTGTCCTTGTCCACCCCAAGGCAACACTAGATGGAAAAACACTTCCTGGGCAACTTTTCAACACTCCCTCTCACCAAGGAAGGTGTTTTTCACCACTCCCAACTTGTCTCTATAGTATACATGCTTCCCTCTACCCAAAGCCTTCATGAGAATGTCAGCCACCTGCTCATATGTTGGAACCTGTCATGAAATACCGTATTCTTAGAGAGCTTGATGCAACTTTGATTATCACACTGTATAATTGCGGGACTCATCTCCATATCAAACAAATCCACCATCAACTTGAGAAGCCACAAGGCCTCACAACTTGCCTGACTGGCTGCCATATACTCAGCCTCAACAGAACTCAATGCCTCGAACTTTTTCTTCCTGCTGAACCACGACACAACTACCGAACCCAAGCTGAAACAACAATCGAAAGTGCTCTTCTGGTCCGAAATACTACCTACCCAATCTGAATCTGTATGGCCAACTAACCCCACTCCACTAGACCTCCTATAATCCAATCCATAGTCAAATGTACTTGAAAGATACCTCAATATGTGTTTTGCAACAGTCCAATGCACTCTCCTGGGCTCCACCATGAAATGATTGAGAGTGTTCACTGTAAAACTCATATATGGTCTGGTGTTGACCAAATACATCAATGGACCAATTAATTGACGATATAAGGTAGGGTCTACCAACTCTCCCTCTGAAGCATGAAGCTTTTCCCAGTTGGTGATCATGGGTGTTGACATAGGTCTGCAATCTGTCATCTAAAATCTCTTCAGAACATCTGCAACATATTTTCCTTGCCCCAGGAAAACATGTCCATCCTCTTGCCAAACCTCCATCCCCAAATAATAATGCATCAGTCCAAGGTCTGTCATATTGAAATTTGAAGCAAGATCCTTCTTGCATGCATCAATCAGGTACTCTCCCCTAGTAATGAACAAGTCATCAACATACAACAAAAGAATAAGTGGAACACCACCAACCACAATGTAGTATAGGTTGGGATCCGCTTCACTCTTCTGAACCCAATCGAAAGCAAGTAAGTGTCGATCCTGGAATATCAAGCCTAAGGGGCTTGCTTTAGTCCATACAAGGATTTTTTCATCCTGCAAACATGTGTGTCTCTCTCACACACCTCAAAGCCCTGTGGCTGCTCCAAATATACCTCCTCATGTAGAAAACTATTAAGGAAAGTAGTTTTCAAATCCATATGATGGATCTTCCGACCCATCTCTATAATGACAAAGATCACCGCCCTGATTGAAGAAAATATGGCCATTGGTGCAAATGTATCATCATATTCAACTCCCTCGACCTGTGAGAAACCACATGCAACAAAACAAGATTTGAAATTCTCAATACTTCCATCCGCAACATGCTTTATCTTGTAAATCCTTTTGGAAGTCACAACTGAATTCCCCTCTGGTCTCGGAACCACTTCCCACACCTCATTATTCATGATGGATTTGTACTCCATCATGGAATCTCTCCATACCTGGTGTGCAGAATCCTCCTCATAAGTATCAGGAACAATATCACACAAGATGGTCACCTATGCCATATAGCCGGAAAACCTCTCTGGTGCCCTGCTCTCTCTGACCTCCCTCTTGGGTGGTCCAACTGACTACTCTGCTTCCTTCATCAACTCCTGAAGCCAACTTGGATTCCTCTTCCTGAAGGAAGCATCCTATCTTAGACTCTCCTCAACCTCCTCATTAGACATATGTCTCCCTGAAGAAGTCTTAACAACCTAAGAACCTGTACCTGTACCACTAAAACTCGAATCACCTGAAGGTGTCATCTATGAACCTGTGATCCGTGAACTTGTCCTTGTACCAGAATTACCTATAGATTGAGCCCCTGTAACTGAAGAACCTGTAACCTGTGACCCAGTCACACCTGAAACCGGTGACCCCGAACTCTGACTCACTGAACTTTGAGCTGTCACTTGTGTAGTACGCTGCTGATCCTCCATCTCAGAATCAAGAGACCTCCTGAAGGATTTCTCCTCCTTAAACTTCACCTCCCTTCTCACCACAACTTTCCTCTATGCAGGAAGGTAAATACAAAAATCCTTCGATGTGTCATCATAACCAACAAAGATACCACGCTCACCTGTAGCCTCCAACTTTGTCCTCTTCTCAGAAGGGACATGAGAGTATGTAAGGCAAACAAAAATATGAAAGTGACCTATCTTAGTAACTTTCCCTATGAATGTCTCCTCAGGAGTTTTACTCCCTAATGCACAGTGCGGACTCGTGTTGAGAACATAAACAACAGTACTATAGGCCTCTACCCATAGAAAAAAAGGAAGACCCCGGTCATGCATCATAGCTCTAGCTGCCCCCACTATAGAGTGGTTCTTCCTTTCAGCCACCTCATTCTAATGTGGAGTGTAAGGAACATTTAACTACCTCTTTATCCCCTCCTGTCGACAATACTCATCAAATGCATAATAAGACTACTCACCTCCATTGTCTGACCGAAGTACCTTGATCTTGTTTCCTATCTAGTTCTCCACAAGAGCTTTGAACTCTTGGAACCAAAGCAAGACTTCGTCTGATCTCTTGCTTCTAAGGAAATAGATCTAGGTCTTCCTGGAAAAATCATCAATGAAAGTAATGTAATACTCATATCTTGTAAAAGAGGCAGAAGACATGGGACCACACAGATATGAATGTATCAACTGAAGCACTCCCTCTGATATGGAATCACTGCTTGGAAAATAAGTCTTAGTGTACTTTTCCAAAGCACACCCTCTACACACACCACTTGACTCAGTGTTGAACTCAGGAATACATGTAGTCATCTCTCTCAGCATCCGCAAAGTTGGATGGTGAAGATGGGCCATCCTCCTATGCCATAGCTCACACAACTCATCACTGCTCTGAGTGTGTGATAGTGCATGATGTGGTTGGAAAAGAAGCTTGTACATATTCCCACTCTTGACTCCAATCACTCACGAGTCAAATGGACCTGTTGACTTAGGAAAGATGTGAACTTTCCCACCAAGTACATATACACTGAAGCCTATGTCCTCTATCATAGAAACTGAAACAAGGTTCTTCTTCATCCCAAGTACAAACAACACATCCCTCAGAAACATAGGCTGCATGGAATCCCTCTCAAAGCGGACCGTCCCTTGCCCAACTTCTCTCACCACTGTATCATCTCCCAATACAACCTCCATCTCCAAGTCTGACTCAGACATCTCTGTGAACATGTCTCGATCACCTTTCATATGACTGGAAGCTCCATTATCATTGTACCAAGTGGAGGAAGTAGTGGTGGCATTCAATGAATGCCCAACAATCATGGAATGCTCCATGTGGTCCTCAAAATCTCTACTGGTCATATAAGGTGCTCTCTCAACACCAACACCGACAAAGAGAGAAAAACATCTCTCAAATCTCACTGCAAACTCATTGATCTCCGTTGCAGCTGGAGTCTGCGGCTTCTTCTTCTTCTTCTTGTTAGGACATTATCTATCATAGTGTTCCATCTTCTGACATGCAAAGAATTTCACTTTGCTCATGGCATTATTCTCTCCCTCATGCTGTTTGGATCCCTTCTTGGAGCCCTTCTTGAACTTCTTCTTCTTCTTTCCATTCACTGCTAAAGCAACATTCTCCTCATCATCTCTCTGATGTGACGAACTGCCGTGTAAGAATCCTCTCCGTATCTCCTCCTGTGTGAGGTCATCCTACAATCAATCCCATGTGGGCATGTTCTCCCTCCGAATAATGGTATGAATGAATACGGTCCACTGCTGTGACACGCCATTAAGTGCTGTATGCACCATCTTAGTAATGACTATCACCTCTCCTACAACTGCTAGCTCATCTCTTACCTGTGTGATCTTGGTAATATATGATGCCATTCATTTACCTTTTCTGATGCGAACATCCTTCAACTTCTTGCTCAATACCATCTTCCTATTTTCATTGGAACTCGGATAAAGATTTGTCAAACCTATCCACATCTCAAAAGCATGGTCTTTGGATGAAATGTGAGGGATCACAAGATCCTTCATTGCATCAAGAATGGATCTTCTTGCCTTTATGTCCTTTTTCAGAAAGGCTTCCTTATCTATTGCATCAGCAGGTACTACCACAGGATTTGTAGCTGTCCCTTGAACTATATCCCATAGTTCATACTCTTCATGAATCAAGCTAATCCTAGCCTTCCAAGGGCTAAAATTTGCAGCCCCATCAAGTCTATCTTCCACTCTAATACCGAACACCATGGCTGCAACCTGAACCTTAAGCAAGCTGTTCAAGAATTATTTTCCTTCAAACCCCAACTTTTGAATGTTTAAAATTCTAAATCTTTGCAAATCTGTGATACCATGAAAGTTTTTGAAAGTTTTCCCAACCCGGTTTCAAGCCTTTAGGCTTCTCTACATTGTTTAATTCCCAACCCTTTCAATGCATAATTTTTCACAAATTAACCAAAACTGAAACACATGTGAAATTTTTTTCTCAATTTTAAACAAACTCAGAAATTTTCTTTTCAAGTAGGAAAAATGAAACTCAAAATTTCAGACATTTACAGACATGAAAAATCCAGACACTTGTTTTTATCTAATGGACTAGGAAAAACCCCTAAGGGAAAGCCTGTTTTCTGAGTGGAGAGATTTTATTTTTCTTCAGGAAAAATTTCAAAAAATACACAACTGTACTTATCTCAGCATTTCTTCTCAAAATTTATGCCAAAAATATGCTGTACGTATTGCTGAAAATCACTGAAAAATCAGCATCGAAAAATGTGTTGTACGGCCTCACACGTGCGAGCTGTACGGGCTGCAAATTCTCGAAAAATGTGCTAGAAAACTGTCTCGATTTTTGTGCACTATACTTCTGTCCTTCTCCTCGATTTCTGAACCGTATGGCTTGCAATAAATGGCATTAAATCTTGTATGAAATTTCTCAAAAATTGTGCCCTGGTTTTCTCAAAATTCGTGTTGATGTATGGATGTCTAGTACGGCCTCCTGCTGTACGAAATCCACTTTTGAAATAAATGCCTACCTTGGAAAATGTGCCCTGCATTCTTTTCTTCAATCTCAAAAAAAAATCTCTCTTGGTTCAAATTCTCTTCAAATCCTCATTTTACTTTTTCCTCTCTCTCCAAAAATGTCTTCTGAAGATGAACACAATGAATGAACTTTTGCCTTGTCCCAGCCTTTTTGTTCTTCGCAACTTCCCCTGTCCATCTAACGGTCAATATTAGATTAGATCAAAGGTTGACATTAAATTCTCCATTAAAAAATAATTAAATTATATTTAGTGCACTCATATCATTTAATAAAGCTGAGAAACCCCTTTTTCTTTTTAATCACTCACTTAACTTTTTAAATGAGAACTTAGGAAAATACCCACTTAATTTTTTAATAAAGTCACTTTAAAAATATAAAGTGCATCTTACTTTATTAAAACAAAAAAATGACTAGGAGTTACATTTAAGTGTCCTTGTCGACCCCAAGGCAACACTAGATGGACCAACAGTTCCTAGGTAACTTTTCAACATGGATCAACAAGATTTCCAACATCTAGCCTGACGAAAGAGAGAGTCTTTTCGGCCCATTTTGGGAGATGAGTGGGAACATTAGGATCTGATTCAGAACTTGATATATTTTTCTCACTGATATTAGACATCATATCTGAAAAATAAGATCTCACACTTCCATTTTCATCATCATAATCATCAACAAAATGAGAGGAAATTTCAGCAGTTTGTTCCTCGACTAGTTCCACATCTTGGAGAGGTTCTTCGAAGAAGAAACTTCTCTCTATGAATATAGTTTTGGTTCTGATAATCAAGAGTTTGTATCCCTTTTATTGATATGGATACCCAATAAATGTACACTCAATACTCCGCGGTTGGAAATACTTCCTCTTGTCAAGTGGAATTTGAGCCCAAGCAGTGGACCCAAAAACTCTGAAATTGGACACATCTGGTTTGTGACCAAAGTATGCTTCGAAAAGAGTTTTTCCTTTCAAGAATGAACGAGGAACCCTGTTATGAATGTAGGAAGCAACATTCATTTCTTCATCCCAAATATTTGCAGGTAAATCTTTAGATTCAAGCATGCAGGTGGTCATCTCTTTTAGGGCCCGGTTCTTCCTCTCCGCTACACCATTCTGCTGAGGTGTGTAGGGAATGGAGTGCTGTATCTGGATGCCATATTTAGAACATATTTGAATGAGCTCAGATTTTATGTACTCTACTCCATTATCAGATCTAATATCCTTTATCTTTTTCCCAGAAGCATTCTCAATAGAAGCCTTAAATTCAATGAATTTTTCAAGAACTTCATATTTTTTCTTGAGAAAAAATACCCATGTGTATCTCGAAAGGTCATCAATTAAAGTGAGCACATAAATTGAGCCATTCATTAAGTTTGTAGGCATAGGAACACTGATATCAAAGTGGATCATCCCCAAACTACATGTAGCATGGCTTGCCTTTCCTCAATCAAATTTGTGCTTAGGGTGTTTGTCGACAATGTAACCTTTGCAAATTCCACTAGAGGTTTGATGGTAGGGAGGCCTTTCTCCATGGAATGATTTTGAAGTTGATGCAAGTATTTGAAGTTCATATGTACACATATTTCATGCCACAACTGGCTGACCTCATTCCCATGAGTCAGAAGGGCGGTAGGATTTGCATCAGGCACAAACTTGGAAAACTCATAGGTTTTAGCAGAATGATTCACTATACTTGTTGCAATGAGTTTTCTGGATGCGATTTATGAGATCTCAACATCATTCACGATGAAAGTAACTCTCTTTGGAAAGCATGTGTGTGTCATTTGATATAGACTCAACATATTTGGAGCCAAGGAGGGCACATACATAACATCATAGAAGCTTCCATGTTCAAGTTTTACAGTACCTTTTCCCTTCGAAATGATTTGAGAATCATCTCCCATGTGGATGGGAATATTGCTGTTGGAGTCCAGGAATGAAAAGGATTCTTTGCTTTCCACCATATGGTTTGAAGCACCAGAGTCTATGAGGAGATCTCTAGGCTTCGAAACATTTTCCACGAGGGCATGTCCTCTTTTAGGATGTGTGTTGGGATCATGATTTTCTCTCTTCCTTGCATTTTTAGGAAGTTTGATGTTATTATTCCCAAGGAGAAGAGTCATGGCATCAATTTGTTTATTCATGCAGGAGCTTTTAGGATGAAATCCCTTTTTGCAATAGGAACATTTGATTTTTTCTTTGCCTTCTTTCCCTTGTGTTTGTTCTTTCTTGAGCCTGAGGGCTCATCCAGATGCTGAGGTTTCTCCTTTGGCCTGGGAGATTCAAACTTAGTCTTTTGGTTCTTTTGCTTCCTCTTTCAATTCGTAGCCTTGGGTCCTCCTGGAAACAGAGCTTGGTCCTTGGAAGATTTGATGATCCCCATTTGGACAAGCTTGTCATGCTCGTTTGTGAGAGACTCAATGAATGCTTTGAGGGTCGACATTTTTCAATTTTGGATTATGAGCTTCCCAGTATGGAATGTGGACACAAAAACTGAATAATATGGGCCAAGTTTTGAGAGGATGGCTAGGATGAGTTGATCATCCTCCTTCTCAACTTGCACTGCTTCAACTGGAGCACTAGGTGCTTGAATTTGGTGAAGAAATCATTCATGGTTTTGAAGCTTCCCAGGTTTAGAGAAATCATCTCATTCTCTAGCTGATATATCCTCAGGTCATCTTGCTTATCAAATAGAGTGGCAAGTTGATCCCAAATCTCCTTTGGAGTCTTCAACCCAGTGATGTGGAAAAGAAGATCTCTAGATATTGAAAGGCACATAAATCCATATGCTTCATCAAGCTTATTCTAGTATTTTGATTTGTCAACAACAAGATTCAGCTCTATTTCTATGTCCATTGTGATTCTATAGAGTCCTTTGGAGTGCAGCTAAATCTCCATGTCCTCCTTCCATTGGTCGTAATTGAAAGGAGTGAGTAGATTCACAGAAGAGGCCATGATGCTGCTGTAGCAAATGCAGTGAAAGACTTTGAAAAACCTGCAAAAACACAAAAAGGGAACTGTAAGGTCAAACAACCTACACTTTTCAAGTTTTCTGACACTCATCTTAGTCAATCAAGAAAGCTTGATCAACAATTCCTTTTCCCATGAATTATGTGGTAAACTCTCCGCTTCTGGTGCAGAGATGGAATTTTTGAGCTTTTTGCTCAAATTGCATCATAGATCCATCAAGAAATATTGTTGTAGAAGAAGATCCTTGTCCCACCATGGCTCTAATACCATTTGAAAATTGAGTCACATTAATATGAGGACCAAGGAACAACTTACAGAAGATTCAAGTATCAATTACATAGAAAAATGACATGAAAACATTGCAATTAGGAGTTGCAACTGCAAAATTGTTATCATTAATCAAAAGTAAAGATACAATGTCATACATTGGCATGAATAGCTAGACAATTGGAATTCCAAGCAGACCATTCGAATTGCATACATGAGAGTGGATTATTTGTCAGTTAACCACAATAGACACATCGATTAACCACTAATCACAACCATAATCAACTCTAACTGAATCAGAGGAAGTTATGATTAAGTCTAACTGAATAGAACTCAACTACATGTCAATCAGTAGGTGAGGGCTCATTATGACTTCAGTTGGGTGAGATCGACTGAATTGAACTGAACTGAGTCACCAAAAGTAGTTGGAGGCACCTTAAATCATTCCAGTTGACTGGAAATTACCAAAAATAGGAAAAATAATGATGGAGGCACCTATACAGCTGCAGTTTAACTGAAATTTGGTGGAATAACCATCAGTTAATTGATTTGGGGCACTTAGGTCATACAGATCAACCTTGATTTTCTCCTTGATTGAAGGAGGAAGCTCAGTTAGTCTCCTCGTTTGAAGGAGAAGACACAGCTAGCTTTGTTGATTGAAGGAGGATGGTCCAGTTGATGATGTAGTCACATATTTGATCCAATAACTTAGGATAAGTGGTAAATTAGTCCAATTAGGAAAAATAATGATGTGTGGGTTTGACAATGACTCCAACACAGCCAACACTAAGACAAATAGTTCATCAATGCAATATGAGCTGGTAAATTTAGGAGCGAAAGTTGAGCCCAAGTATGTAAATTTGGGAAAATGTTGCTCTCTTGGAGAAAGATGCAGGTTCATTAAATTGTTTCAACAATATAAAGATATTTTCACCTGGACATATGAAGATCTGAAAACAAACGATACACATATTATTCAACACGTGTTTCCTATCAATATAGGAGCAAAACCATTTTAGCAACAACTCAGAAAAATGCATCCTAAGTTAGAGCATTTAATTCAAAAAGACGTAAATAAGCTACTAGATGCAAAGATTATCTTCAGAGTTCGACACTCTAAATGGGTAGCAAATTTAGTTCTAGTGAGAAAGAAATTAGGAGAGATAAGGTTGTGTGTTGATTTTCGAAATTTGAACAAGGCATCTGACAAAGATAACTATCTAGTTCCACTGATGGAGTAGATATTACAAATGGTATTAGGCTTAGAATTGTTCTCCCTGTTAGAAGGGTTTTCAGGTTATAATCAAGTATTAGTGTTCGAACAAGATCGACTTAAGAGTACATTTCATACAAAGTGGGGAACATTCGCTTATAGGAGAATTCCTTTTGGCCCACTAAACGTTGGAGCCACATTCCAGAGGCCAGGGACATTGCATTTTGAGGATTAATAAGCCACTATGTTGTAATATACTTATATGATGTGGCAGTGTTCTCCAAGAAAACAGAAGACCACACTTTTCACCTAAAACATATTTTTGATCGTTGTAGAAAATATGACATATCCTTAAATCCAAAGAAAAACATTTTCACTGTTCTTAAAGGAAAACTGTTGGGTCACATCATCTCAAAGAAGGCAATCTCAATAGACCCAGAAAGAGTTGAAGCTATATCTCATATTCTCTTTCCCCATAATAAAAAGGTTATGCAGTCATTTATGGGCACAATTAATTTTGATTGAAGGTTTGTACCAAATTTTGCACAAATTGTAAAACCTTTGCAACAGATGGTGAAGCAAAGCGAACAATTCAAGTGGACTAATATTGAGAAGGTTGCTTTTAAAGAAATTAAGACATAAATGGTTCTTGCTTCTTATCCAAGGAGTCCAAATTTTGAAAAGGATTTTATTCTATACACCTTTGCTTCAAATAACTCTCTTGCAACAATGCTTACTCAGAAAGGAGAATTGGGAGATGAATATACAATATCATTTATGAGCACTGGATTACAAGGGGATGAATTAAATTACCCATCTATAGATAGGAAAACCTATACAATATTCAAAGTAGTCAAACAATTTAGGCCCTACATTTTGAAGAATAGAACACAAGTTATCGTTCGTCATCCGACTGTCAGGTCCCTCTTTGTACAAAAAGAATTGGGCGAGAGAAGAGGAAACTGGGCAAAAACACTACAAGAATATGATTTGGAATTCAAACCGGATACTATCATTAAATGTCAAGGGCTATTCATGTTTCTTGTGGAAATTCATGCCAACGATGATTATGATTGGGAGAACGAAGATGAACTAAACTTAATCGATGTATGTCCCATTTTCACTTCTCCTGAATCATGGTACAAAGACTTGCTGCATTATATTCAACAAGGATATCTACTGGAACATTGGAACTCCAAGTAGAGAAGGGAACTCCGATTGAAGTCAGCTTCTTATCAGATAATCAATGGAGTACTTTTCATAAATAACTATGACGGAGTCTTTCTTTGATGTGTGGAAAAGGAAGATGCATCTAAAGTAGTCAAAGAACTGCATGATGGTCCTCTGGGGATACCATAGTTCATAAGATACTCAGAGCTGGGTACTAATTGGCCTACTCTATTTAAACATGCTCATGCTTACAAAAGAAAGTGTGATGTGTGCCAAAGAAATGGTGGAAAATTGCAAAAAGCAGTTGGACCATTGCAACCCATTATTATTTTAGAACCATTTGAACAATGGGGCTGTGGAAATTGAACCCAATGATATATTAATTTTACTCACAACAATTATCAATTGAACATGCAAAATCACTCACAAAAGAGACTGAATAATGAGCTGAACACTAAACTGTATTGAATAAGTGTACAATAGCCAACCCTGTAACATAATAGGTTGCTGCATTAAATAATTACATAAGGGATTCGAATGCATGAGGAGCAATTCGAATCTAGCATAAAGCATGCTTACTAAAATTAAGCAAATCCCCCATAGGTGCAAAAAGCTGATCCCAAATCAGTCATGGAGCTCACGAATTGGAAAAAGTGCTTAGGCAAGATAAAGAGTGATGGAATGACAACTCATACATGCTTTTACAAGGAGAAAAGAGTGGAGGATGAAGAGGACAAAAAACTAGTTCACCTCACCTAGTCAAACTTTCCCTATTGCCTTAAAGCACTGAAAAAGCAGGCAATAAAGAAGAAAAAGCAGAAGGGCACCTAGGAGACCAGGAATAAAGAAGAATTGATTCCTTAAGGTTTCCCAAGCACTACATGGGTCAAATTAGGCAAGTTGGACCACTATGGATACATAATTGACAACTTGCATAAGGTGGGACACATGAACTAGGAAAATAAGACAAAAATAATTAAATTAATGTCTAAGGTAGCTAACTATGGGTTGATTATTCTAACACCCCCCCTTAAGCCTGACTTATGAGTAATATATCAGAAAATTATATGGCCTAGCAACAAGGCTTAGTCACCCTTTACATACTGCATGTCCATACAACCAAGGAAAGAGGCAAAAAACCACATGGGAAAATCCTCCCTTAAACATGGACTGTAAAACAAAATTTGGAAATCTTGTCTTCACTCATGCTTCACAGCATGATCAGCAATCCCCAGTAGTGATTTGAGATTGCTGAAGGTATTCTCACAAAATGCTTTGGTGAAGATATCAGCTACTTGTTCTGAAGATGAACATAAGAGTAGGTGAATGGTGCCATCATGCACAAGCTCTTTGATGTAGTGCATATGGATCTCAATGTGTTTGGTTCTCTGCTTCTGAACTGGATCTTTGCAGATTCAAATGGTACTCTGGTTATCATAGTAGATGGTAGTTGATTACTCTGATTCGAAACCACACTCTCCAAGTAAACCCTGCAACCATAAACATTGAGTTGCTGCATTAACAACTCCTCTGTACTCTGCTTCTGTAGATGAGAGTGCAATGGCACTCTGTTTCTTGCTTGACCAGATGATTGGCCATTCTGCAAGAATGAACACATATCCTGATGTGGACTTTCTGTCTGTGCTATCACCTGCCCAATCACTGTCAGTAAATCCAATCAAATCAAGATCAGATTTTGCTTTATAGAAGATCCCATGTGTCCTTGTTTCCTGAACAAAGTTAAGGATCTTTTTGGCTGCTTTCCAATGGATCTCATGAGGCTGATCCATGTATCTAGAAGCCACGCTTATTGCATAATAAATATCAGGTCTTGTATGTGTAAGATACAATAAACATCCAATCAATGGGCCTATACAGTGTATTGTTTACCATAGGTGAAGAATCAGCTTCTTCCAGCTTCACTCCTGAAAGGAAAGGAGTCTTGCTTGGTTTGCAGTCCTTCATTTTGAATTTGTTCAGCAAGTCCAAGGCATATTTGGACTGGTGCACCTTGATTCCAGCTTTGGTTTGTGCTATCTCAAGCCCCAAAAATTGGCTTAAGAGCCCCAAATCTGTCATGGAGAAGGCTTGGTTCATTGCACCCTTTAAGGAAGCAATCTCATCCTTTGAGCTTCCTGTAATGAGGAGGTCATCAACATATAACACAATGATCATTAATGAACCATTAATTAACTTCAAATATACATTTGGATCTGATTTGCACCGAACAAAATTCAGTGATAGCAAGAAGCTATCAATCTTGGCATACCAAGCCCTAGGGGCTTGCTTTAGCCCATAGAATGACTTTCTCAACCTGCACACAAGAGAAGGGTTAGTGGAAAATCCTTGAGGCTGCTAAATATATATCAGTTCAGTGAGATCTCCATTCAGGAAGGCACATTTTACATCCATGTGATGTACCTCCCATTGCTTTGGGGCTGCAATGGCTAAGGCTAGCCTGATGGAGTCCATCTTTGCCACTGGTGCAAAGGTCTCATTGTAATCTATGCCATGAACCTATGAGTAGCCCTTAGCTACCAATCTGGCCTTGTACTTCAGAGGTGAACCATCAGCAGCAAATTTGGTCTTGTAGACCCACTTACACTGAACTAACTTCCTCCCTGGGGGAAGATCCACTAGCTTCCATGTGTTGCTCTTCTGGAGTGAGCTGAACTCTTCCTTCATGGAAGCTTGCCATATTGGATCTCCTGCTACTTCTTCATATGTTTGATTATCAGATTCCACCAACAAGTAGCATTTCTCAGCAAACATAGGATCCTTCATGCACAGACCACTCTCAAATTGAGATCTAGTCCTCCTTGGGTCATTGGGATCCCCAGCTAGCTCTCCTGCTGCATGTAGTGTCTTGGCTGCCAATTTTGGCCTTGTAGGGATATTAGGGTCTGCAATAAACTCATCACAATCAGACATATCAGAATCAGCATGTTCAACAAACTCTTCATTTACTTTCAGAGGTTCAGGTGGTGAAGAGGTTTCTCCAACTTCCACTGCTGCAAGGGGTTGTTCTTGAAACTGAACACACCTTTCGATGAAGGATTTGTTTGTGCTCAAATTTATCAGTTTGTACCCTCTTGAATATTCAGAGTATCCAACAAATAGACACTCTTGGCTTTGGGGCTGCAAATCCTTTCTCTTTTCTGTTGGAATTCTAGCCCAAGCCCTTGAGCCAAAAATCCTGAAATGGGTCACATCTGGCTTGTGCCCACTCCATGCTTCGAAAGGAGTCATACCATCAAGATGTTTATGAGGCACCCTATTATGGATATAGGCTGCACATTTGATAGCTTCGGCCCAGTACTTTGGTGGCAAAGTTTTGGCCTCCATCATGCATGTTGCCATCTCCTTCAGTGATCTGTTCTTCCTCTCAGCAACACCATTTTGCTGCGGTGTGTAAGGGATAGAATGCTGCATCTGAATACCTGCATCTGCACAATAATTAATAAACTCAGACTTGACATACTCACCACCATTGTCAAATCTGAGGACCTTGAGTTTCCTCCCAAACTGGTTTTCAACCAAATCCTTAAAGAATTTGAAGAGGCCAAAAACTTCAGACTTGTGTTTCAGGAAGTAAACCCAGCAATACCTGGAAAAGTCATCTATGAAAGTCAATGCATATTTGGCCTGACTCATGGAAATATGAGGGAATGGGCCAGCAACATCACTGTGGATCAGCTCGAGGGGTGCAGAGGTTCTCTCATGACTAGCTCTCTCAAATTTATGCTCTGGGTGTTTTCCTAGGATACAACCTTGGCAGACTCCTATGGAAAATTTTATCTTGGGCAACCCTATGACCATCTCTTTTTCACTAAGATTAGAAAGATACTTGTAATTTAGGTGGCAAAATCTTTCATGCCAAATCTTGCTTGCCTCATTAGCATGAATCAGAAGAGCAGAGGGGTTTGAGTAGGGTAGGAAGTGTGAGAACATGTATACCTTTTGAGCATGATTTGCAACTCCTTTTGCAATGACTTTACCACTTGAGATCTCTATGATCTCAACTTCATCAGGGGAGAATATGACCTTCTTTGGAGACCCAATGTGAGTCATCTGGTACACTGATAAGAGGTTGGAGGAAAGACCAGGCACATACAACACATTGCTGAACTGACCATGATCAAGATCAATCATCCCTTTGCCCAAAATTTCAGTGAGAGAGTCATATCCCAGTACTATAGGTGGTCCTTTCAACATGCCAAGTGAGGAGAAGGCCTCCTTGGTCGAAACCATGTGTCTTGAAGCTCCAGAATCAATGATAAAAATGGGTGAGCTTGATGTGCTAGCAACCAATGCATGAAATCTCTCTCTGTCATCTAAAATTGATCCTCCTTCTCTCTTCTTTGAGTTGTCTGGAAGGGAGATGCCATTCTTCTCCAGGAGTTGGGTCAGCATGTCTATTTGCTTCTTCATACAAGAGCTTTCAGTGTGATTTCCCTTATTGTAGTATGCGCACTTGCTCATTTCTCCTTTGTTTTTCTTCTTTTGGTTATTCTTCTTGGAACCTTGTGGCTCCTCTGGAGACTTGCTCTTGTCTCTCTTTTGCTCAGGTGGCTTTTTAGCTTTCTTTTTGCCTTTTGAAACCACCCTCGAATCTCCAGCAACCATAGCTTGGTCTTTGGATGGTTTGATGGTGCCCATCATCACCAGCTTGTCTTGTTCTTGTGTGAGAGATTCCATGAAATCTGCAAGGCTAGGCATCTTCCAGGTTCGAGCTGTCAACTTTGTGGCATAGAAGGTAAAAAAAAACACTGAATAGTTAGGGCCAAGCTTTGAGAGAATGGCCAAGACCAGCTGATCATCCTTCTTTTCGACCCCACACTATTTCAGCTGCAAAACAAGTGCTTTGAACTTGGAGAAACAGAGTTGCAGAGATTCAAAGCTATTGGGACTCAGGGAAATCAGCTCATTTTCGATTTGATGTCCCCTCATCTCATCTGTCTTTCCAAAAATATCAGTAAGCTTCTCCCATACTTCATTCGGTGATGTCAATCCATCAAGATGGAAAAGGAGGTCTCTGGAAATACTCAGACACAGGAGACCATAGGCCTCATCCCTCCTGTTGTGCCATTTAATCTTCTCTGCAGCTGCATTGGGCTTTGCTTTTGTTGCCATAGTCACCCTGTAGAGGCCTTTCGCTCTCAACAGTATCTCCATCTCTGCTTTCCATTCAAAGAAATTGAAGGGAGTCAAGATGATCTTCTGAGATTGATCCATAGCTTAGAAATTTGTCCCGGCTATCAGCAGAAGGCTCCCAGTCACTGATGTCGAACCTGCAAAAAAATTTTGAAGGAGAGAAATTGATCTACAATAGCTCTGATACCATGTGGAAATTGAACCCAGTGATAGATTAATTTTACTCACAACAATTATCAATTGAACATGCAAAATCACTCATAAAAGAGATTGAATAATGAGCTGAACACTAAACTGTATTGAATAAGTGTACAATAGCCAACCCTGTAACATAATAGGTTGCTGCATTAAATAATTATATAAGGGATTCGAATGCATGAGGAGCAATTCGAATCTAGTATAAAGCATGCTTACTAAAATTAAGCAAATCCCCCATAGGTGCAAAAAGCTGATCCCAAATCAGTCATGGAGCTCACGAATTGGAAAAAGCGCTTAGGCAAGCTAAAGAGTGATGGAATGACAACTCATACATGCTTTTACAAGGAGAAAATAGTGGAGGATGAAGAGGACAAAAAACTAGTTCACCTCACCTAGTCAAACTTTCCCTATTTCCTTAAAGCACTGAAAAACCAGGCAATAAAGCAGAAAAAGCAGAAGGGTGCCTAGGAGACCAGGAATAAAGCAGAATTGATTCCTTGAGGTTTACCAAGTGCTACATGGGTCAAATTAGGCACGTTGGACCACTATGGATAGGTAATTGACAACTTGCATAAGGTGGGACACATGAACTAGGCAAATAAGACAAAAATAATTAAATTAATGTCTAAGGTAGCTAACTATGGGTTGATTATTCTAACAGGGGCATATATATTATTGGAGAAATCAACCCAAATTCTTCACTGTAGGATCGGTACATCCTTACGGCTATGTACTTCACACGATGGGTGGAGGAGGTCCCGTTGCACAAAGTAAATGAGGATGTGGTCATCAACTTTCTACAAGGGGACATCATGACCAGGTTTGGGGTTCCAATTTCCCTTGTTTTTGATAATGCATCTTATTTCTCATTATCAAGATAACTGAATTTGCTTGTGAAAAGGGAATAAAATTACATTATTCAACAAATTATTATCCTTAGGGAAATGGTTTAGCAGAATCAAGGAATAAGAATATCATTCAAATTTTGAAGAAAACTATTATTGAGAATCAAAGAAATTGGCACATATCCCTTCCGAATGCACTATGGGAAGATAGAGACACCCAAAAGAATTCTTTAGGATTTTCTCCCTATACTCTGGTATATGGGAAGGAAGCTATTTTACCTCCAAACATTATGCTCCCATGTTTGCAATTAGCACAAGTCTCATGAGGATTCGACATCCAAATTTTACAAGCATGAATTAACACTCTCTTGAAACTTGAAGAATCCAAACAAAAGTCCAAAAATAGATTTAACCAACACCAGAACATTGTCAAGAGATGGTTTGACAAACAAAAATCTGGGAAGGGGAACTTTGAACTAGGAGACTTAGTCTTGAAGTGGGATCACCCGCATGATGAGAAGGGAAAACAAATGAAATTTCAACATCTATGGGTTGGCCCCTATCAAATTGCTGAGAAGCTTGGCCCCTCAACTTACAAGTTGCAATATTTACAAGGACAAGAAGAAATTCTTCCTGTAAATGGACTTGTTCTGAAACAGTGCTTTACCTAGGAAGTTTGGAGCACTTTTATACATAAATAAAATTTTCTTTTCTTGATTGCCCCTAGTCTCTTTTTCCTTTCTGATTTACTTTGATTCATATTATTGCTTATTATTTTCTTATAACAAAGCAGCTTAGTATTTGATGCTTGGAAATATGGGAATCTGAATAATCTCAAAGGTCTTTGAAAGTCAAAAACTACTTATGGAAAAACATGTGTGGCAAAATTTGATCAAATATGAGATTTTTTAATTATTGACAGACTATAGAGAGGGAAACTAATTTCATGTCCACATTGGAGTCATTATAAACCTTGTATATTAACTAAGGTTCATGAGGTCTAGATTACTATCCTGGGGCTCCATCCATCCTCACACTAATTTTTGTTTTAGGGAGATTACCATGATAGACCCATGGAAAGGAAGAAAGTCTAACGGATGTATCGCATTCAAAATATTCCCATGCTACAAATCAAAAGCCAAAAGGATTATATTAAGATTAAAAATTCCGAGACATACAATTTACATCAAAGAAATAATGTCGAAGGAATAAACCATAAGATCAAAAGGGTTTCTCAGAGAGATTCTTCTCCGTCCTTGAGTTTGAAGCAAATTTATCACTCACACAAAAGGACATTAGGATGGAAGAACCCATACCAATTTCTCAAAGTGGAAAGAGAAATTAAGGAAGACTCATACGACAAATGCCATTAAACAGAAAGCATCAAAAGAATGCTAATAGCATGGAAATGAGGAACAAACAAATACATATGTCTCGGCTTGTTAGGATCCTGTGGAGTCATATATAGTGGAAACCAAAAGATAGAGGTAAAATTCATTTCATATTTTGGCCCAGGAGAGTTATCAAGACTATTAATCCTGGTTACCCTACTCCCAAAAGATGACCATCAATGTGATGCACAAAAGTTACATCCCTGGATAACTCTAGTCTTTTAAAGGATACCAGGGAATGCATTGAAGAAATTGTTGTATATCCACAATCGAGTACCATGTAGTAGTCTTGTTTTCAAAATATAGTTTTTTCAGATATATGTGATCACCATCTAGTCGCCAATTATTGTTGCTGCAATTGCTTCCCCAATTTTTTTTATATTTTAGGGCCCCTCCTTATAATTTTTGATTGAAAGCTTACTTATGCTAGTTTTTTTAGCCCAAGAGAGTCCATCCCGCACACTTAGTTTTCCACAAGTTTGAGAAAAAAGAATTTTTGTCTAATTTAAAACTTAGGTGATCACTCTGACATATCGAGGAAACTCAGTAAGTTTCTCCGACGTGTCGAAGGAACTCAGTTAATCTCTCCAACATGCTTAGCTGGAGCAAAAAAGGGGTTTTTTCGAATCATCGTTTCGGTGTAACTCTGATTAATCCGCCGACATTGTCGGAAGAAAATCATGAGTTTCTGTCAATGTGGTCGGAGGTGCTTGGAAGTCTTATCGGATGCAATGTTTCGGGTCGACTAAGAATTTCACGTCGAAATGACCAAATACTACTTGTGAGTTTTCTTCGAAGCGCAAATCTTGAAACTTGCTGAAGCAGTCACATGTCCTGGATCGGAGAAAATGGGATAAGGATGCCAGCATTATTGGCAGAACATAAAAAATATCACCGATGCAATCGGGATAACTTAAAAGGATTTGCCGATACTGGAGGCATCACAATCCTTGCCGTTGTGACCAAAAGTGCATTGCACCGAACGACGTTTTCCACCCACTGAGTTTAATTCTCCAATCGCCGCATTAAATCCATAAAAACTGCATTTACGATTCTTTTTGTTATTTTTCTATACAAACGGGTGCAGTTGTTTTTTTTCTTTTCCATGAAATGTCATTTTGAAAAGAAACCAATCGCCGAGAGACATTTGGAGCCATCGCATTTTCGCTCAACTCGCGGCCATTCGATAGTTGACGGGTAGGTAGATTACCTTTTGTACTTTTGAGGTTTTTCTAAAGATTGAATCTTTTATATATGTGCTAAAAACCTGTTTTATATGCATCGTAGTCGTTTTTCATCTTGAGATAGAATTTTTCCTCTCCTTTTCGCAGCCCTGTACCTGGTAGAACGTTTTTTCGTGGCACCTAGGTAATTTTGTTTTGGTTTTCACGATTAGAAGCCATTATGCTTGATTTGTGGATAGATCTTGTTCTCACGATCACCTTCGCGCCGTAGCCAGTAGAAAAAATGAGCCGCTTTAGCGATGAAAGGGTTGTTCGAGAAGCGGTATTTTAGGAACACTACACTCATAAGCGTTTGGTCCATCTGGCATGGATTTTTTCCTACAGTTTTTTCCTTTTCCTCATGGTTATCTGACCAGGGAATTGGTTACATGTTTTAGTTTCCTAGGGTGAATTTCTATCTCGATTTGGGTTTTCAAAATTCTAACAGACTGATTTTTATGAGCAATGTTTTCATACCTTACTTCGCTCCGATTTTAGGCTAAGATACCCGCCCAATCAAAAAATACTTAGTCCGTCTATGTTTCCCTGATTTTGGGGTTTCTAGTTTGTGCCTAAACCTCTCTTCTCATGAGGATGGATTTATCCAATATGATTATCACACATATCTATTCTTTTTACTCCACATATCACATTGACGACCCCGGATGAAGAACGACGAACACCCTGTAAACTTGACTGAGTAAAAAGGCGACTAGGAAAGTTACATATAAATCACTTGGTTTTATTTTAAAAATCCACCTTTCCACCATTATGAAATGACCCATTGCAACAATGTGATGTTTCCACCTCTCTCTCTTTGCACACCCTCGCCTTTGAATAAGATTGTGAGTAAAACTCTTTGTCTTGACATTTTGGAATTAATAAATAATGATTGGAAATCAAGCTTGGAAACTCCATTAACCTGTTTAAAATCAACGAAAATTAATAAAATTGAAAAAATAAATACATACTAGAACAAACAATAAGGTGCTTACCTACAACATTGTTTTGGTAAATTACCACTGCTCTAAACGAAGAAGGAGATAGGATAACAACAAGTTTACAACTCACATAGCAGCATATGCACATGTGCTGATAGGTTTTCATTTGAAATTTCTAATTACACATTGTTCTATCTAAATTATGAACAATTCTCTCCATCTTACATAGATACATTTTGAATGGATATGGAACCATGATTTTTTCTCCCCAATTTGACATTGGAAAGTGGTTGCATTTTTAAGGTCCAATGTAGTCTTCTTGAGATTGATTATACATATAGTAGTCTTTCTTTTCAACACATGATACTTCAGTACAATGATGCATGTTTTTGGATATTAATCTCTTTGATTGTTCAAAATAGCTGCGGTATTAATAAGTCACTTCTAATTACACTCATGTCCATGTACCACATGTGCTATTTTCACCAAGTAAGATCACCTCATTGAAAATTGATTTTTAAACAACAAATTCACACAATGCCTAAGAAAAGCAGTAAAAGGAAGGCAAAGGTAAGTGAACCAGAATCATATGTGGAAGTCATCCCCAGGAAATAAACCAAATATGAAGATACCAAGGCCATCACAAGAGTGTCTCCTGAATAGAAATGGGGAGAAATCTATCCGATGACCAGGGATTAGAATATCCGAGATGTCAGTCTCGAGGAAATGTTCCTATACCAAAACATAAAAAATTCAGGCATCGCTAAAGCCGTTACTCACCCGGAGATATTTCCTTGCTCATAGGTTATCGGGTGGATTATGCCCCAGAAAAATTCCTCCTCAAGTTTCATATCTAATATTAAAAGGGAAATTTTTTCTTCATTCACTCCAACATACATAACAACGACCTACAAGCTACCCCCTCCACAAGTCATGATTACCAAGGATTGGGTTAAAGGGATATATATTGATCCCTTGGAATGGACAAAGAGAATGATAATTCCAGGGAAACAATTGCGCCAAAAAGAAAGTGGGGATTATGAGTCCCAAATTCTATAAACCCCGTTCGGAATCATAGTTTGATGCTTAACATAATTTTTGGCTGAGCAGATGGAACCATGTATAAATTTAATTGGGTTCCTCTAATATATTATATAGCTTTTGAAGGAATAATTTTTAACTGGGAAGACATCATATCAATTATCCTGTCATCCCATGTAGCAGTCGCACAGGGAGGTATCACCCACAGAAGATATGAATTTTATATGTCATCTTACCTTATAAACTTCATTTTGTGCATACATCGTTTTGCTAAGATCGGGTGCATTTGCACCCAGACTGAATATCCTGTTTATGTTTCCTATCAAATGTTGTGGGCTTATAAATACACAGGCTTCTATAAATTCATTTGTGAGGAATTTATTATGCCTCTGTATGAGTTAATTTTCTTGAAAGAACCAAACTTCCCGTCTGATAATTCCATGGAGGTTATAGGCGAATATGAAGATTATTTTTTCTCGTAGGAAGGAACGTACCTCCAATTGTATGGATACTCTAAAGCTCCTTCCCTCCTACGAAAGTACTCCATGGAATATGTAGTCCATAAATAAGCCGTAAGGTAGGTGTTCTTAAATGGGGTTGGCTTCTTCCTGCACGACATGAAAAAGGAAACTTTTCCCGCATTGCATTTATGCATCCGTGGATACAAATTCTCCAAGGTGAAGGGAGACGAGGATTTTGTGAAAGAATCAGAGAATTTTCATTTTGGAGATAAAATTTTTCATAGAAACGATAGTAGAGGAAAAGTCATGCAACACTACGCAACCATCAAAATACATTTTGAATACTCAAATTTCTTTAACATGGATGAAGAGGTATTCAGAACAACCAACAATTTGATGGAGCTAGGAAAGCACTTTTCAAAGAAAAGTGGTGCTAACGAAAGCAAAGACGGTGCGCTACTGTAGAGACGAGTCTACAAAAGTAGAGAGAGGAATCTCTAAGGTTGCTAAAAAGCAGAGGCTGAAAAGAAGCAGAAAGAGGAATCTGAGAGAAGCCAAGCGGAAGAATCCCAGAAGTGGCAAGAAGAAGAGAGATCAAAGCAGTAAGAAGAAGAGAGTTTAAATAGAGAACCAGAGGAAAGCACACAAAAGGAAGCTGAGGATGTGGCAGTAGAACTAAGAATAAAATAAGAGGAGCACAGGATCAGGGAAGCTTTGGATCAAGAAGCAAACCAAAGTGACCCAATGGACCTAGAACCTCATGTTTCATGAAGTGGAACAATCACTGGAGGGAACATTCCTTTTGTAGATCTCAGGCTTACTCCATCTAAGCAACACACGGTGGCTCTCCTAGAAACCATAATTTTTGATAAATCTAGAAATACCATCACACGGAGGTATGAGAAGCCATTAAAGATGGGCATGTAGGCTGACATGGTCACAGTCACTGAGAACACCATAATGGAGGGCACTCACAAATATCCCAAATTCACAGCCTCAGTGAATATAGAAGTTGCATAGGCCAATGCCAATAATGTGGATCGAGTGATGGAAGAGGTAGAGCACAACAAGGATAAAATGTTTAAATTAACGGATATCCTAGTGAAATTACGAGGAGAGGGCATAGATTTAAAGATGAAATATTATGCCATCATCTCCGAAAAGGAACGGCTCCTAGGAGATTATCAAACTTTGGAAATAGATAAAGAGGCACTAGACATGCAATTCGTAATCATGGAAGGAGAGAGAAATGATTTGGAAGCTATAATATCTCAGCTGGAGTCCAAAGAGTCCGTGACAAGCAAGTAGTCAGAGGATATGAAAACCTGAACAGAGGAATTGGTGAAACAAAAAGAATCCTTAGAGGACTAGCTGAAGACAATTAATGAGAAGAAGCAGGATGTCTCTCCCTTTTGTGACCACGCCTGCAAAATTTGAAGTCAGATACATCAGGCTCTAGTCACTATCACAGGTGAGATTTATAAAGTGAGATTGATAATGATGAGATTGAGGGTGATCATAGCAGAGTCCCTAAGCTTCAGAGAATGATTGATGGAGGTCGGTGAAAAGGTCAAAATCCAATTGACCTGGGTGGAAGCTAACTCTAAGTTCCCTAACATATGCCACAAAAGACCGCAGAAGGCCTAAAAGTAGAATTGGCAGTTTTAGAATTTTGTAGGAAATCCTCCTTGAGGTTAAGCAACAAAATTACAAAAAAATAAGAAAAATTTGAGGACGTCTACAAAAGGATATATCAAGTCCATGAGAAATTTCGGATTCCTTTGTTCGAAAATATCACAAACCTTCCAAGCAAAGACCAACGTATGTCATATTTGCAGGATAGGATGCACGAAGATTTACAATACATTCAGAAAATAGAAGCCTTCAACAAAGAAGATCTTAGCACTTGGGTTGGGTAGACTTCTGTCAACCTTTACATTTTAGAAGACGTCTGCAAGTCCTCCACAAAATAGGTGACACATGTAGAGACACAGTGGGCGATGCATGAAGTGGCCGTGTAAGTATTAGAGCCAATAAAATACAAGACTATTACAGAAGAGGATAACACATGGGGAGAATATATTTCCAGCTTGGCAAGGCCCACTTGAATTTTTTGTCTTTTATATCTTTTTGACATTTTCCTAATGTAATTATTTAGCACTATAAGATGAATTTCAGAATCTCTAGGGTTAGGGTAGTTGAAAAGTTACTAGATGACTCATTGCAATTGAAATATAAATAGAGATAGGGAGTAAAGTAAAAGGACTTTTGATAGCACAAAGAAGGGATGAACTATATTGTAAGAGAACTCATTTTATGCTAATGAAGAAGGACCTATTTTGTTGGGAAAGGACCGCATCGGAATTTTCATGGGATGTGTGGAATTTGACAATGTGGAACTACTTTTTTTTTCTCCATATAACTATGAGATCGTTCTAACTTCTCTGAATTACTTCTTGGTTATGAATATTTTTGATTTCTATCTAAATATCTGTGCATGAATTAAGTAATGAATGTTTTATTATGTCAGAGATTTCTTTGATAATATTTTTGCTATGAATATGCATATGAAATTGAAACAACTATCTCTGAGATTAATATGAATAATTATAGTATATTTCTCTAACTTTTAAATATGATCCCTATGTGGATAGAATAGATTGGAATATAATAGACTAGAACATAATAGACTTGTTTAGATTCAGATTTAAAGAAGTAATTGATTGGACAGGAGTGGTAAGACAAGAGGTAAGAACCTGCGCATCACGTGTGAGGCTTATGCTTATCGATTACATGAATTTAGTTTAGGCATTTGCATCTCATCATTTAATCAAAGAAAACACATAAACAATGGATTGGGCCGTAACTGATAAAACTTTAAAACACATTAAATCTACGGTAGCCGAACAGTTAACTAGATGGATTCTCCATACCAAACGGTGGACGATCTAATTGGGAATGATTACCGGGGATAATCCCTACTATCGGTACTTGGGAATTTTCCAGGCATCAACGGGTTACTTGTTGTATTATATATGAAGGATCCCCTGATAGTATTTTATCCGCGCATGCTTGGAGAGGCACGGGATCTCCCAGCCACATGTTGACTGTTAATCAATCGTTGGCCTTTGATATAAGATATAGTCAAACTTTGGGAGTTATTTTTATAAACACTTGTTACTTTATGTGGGAAGACTGTCTTAATTTATTTTATGGTTATAGAGGACCCCTTGGAATTCAATATGATCCTTGGGCATGATTATGTATATGCTATGAATTTTGTTGTTTCTACACTCTTTCCTGTGATGTATTTTCCTCACAACAAAACCATTTTCACTATTGATCAACTGGCATTTATTGATCCCTCTCATTACCCAACTGTAGACCAAGTCTATCCTTTGTTAATTCCCAGTGTTTTGGTAGACACTACCCCACCATGGGTGAATTATGTGGCCTCATATACCTCATGTCCAATTGATACTAAGAAGAAGCCTCTATATTCATGCTTAATTTATTCGAACTCTATCCTGACCATTAACCATGTGATCTATCTAATGGTGACAATGGATCCCACTCTCCAACCTATTGATTCAACTGAATGTTCGAACATGTGTTCCATATGGGATGGTATACTTCCTTCAAATCAAGTCTTTTGAGAGTCTATGATTCAGTCTGATATTCTTTTGGATGATGACTCAGTTGTGGTTAGATCTATCTTGACTTGCTTTTTGAGTCTGATTTTTCTGATGATCAATCCTCAGATGTTGGCATTGTTGAGTCTTTGGAATCTCCCATTTAGAAACAAGTCATTGATCCTAATGAGTTTGATTTTGGTTGTAGAATTTTCGACTCTCGTGATGCCAAGTTTGTTCCTGCAGACTCCACCACCTTTATCAATTTTAGATTTCCTCTTGAGGTTGATCTTATTGATTGTAAATCCTCGGGCCTTGGCACTATATATTGTTCCTTGGTTATCTCTTCCTTGACTATGCCTATTGTTGAAGATGGAAAAGTTGTAAATGTTTATACCAAAGTGACCTGTATTAGATATATTCTTCTTAATATGATCTTGGTGTTATTATTTCTTAGAGACATGATTCTTATTTGGATTCACTGATGCTTATTGGTCCCATTTTTATATTTAAGCTGTAATCACATTTTCATATACGTTGATCACGTTTATGATCCTGATGTCGACTTAAATTCTTTTATCTTGTTATATAAGCCCTCATATTTTCTCTTGTCATCGCTTATCCTTATATCATTTTTATGTTTCAACTTGACACCCTTTACCTGGAGGAGATGCTCCCTGAGTGTCCTTATCTTTCTCATGTTCCTTGCACTATGCTTAGGTCTATTGCTTGTGCTTGGAAATAGTTTCACATGCCCTTGACACTCGTCTCCTTGCATTAAGAGAATTCTTCCAACTTTCCTTTGAGCTCAATATAAATAGTAAGGAGGCCATAAGTTGAATTTTTTGGGCTCATTAAAAATTTATGGGAAAGGTTTATGGATTTTTCTTCAAGCTCTTGTTAGACTCCTTAAACTTGAAGAGATTGTCAAGTCAACTTGTTCACTTCAAACTCGTTAAAGGACTTGAAGGAACATCCACATAGGTATTATTTACAAAAAAATGAATTCTCTAGTTCACTGTGGCTAGATGAGTATTCCCATGTATAGTTTTATCTCTTTTTTGGGCTTGGGGGACTAATTACAAAAATGAACCTTTTTTAGATGACTTTTTCTTTTTTGTGCTCTAGTTTAAACCACAAAAAATTATTACGAGAATCCTTCATGCTATTGTCATGCTCGCTAAACTTTAAGACAAAGGCATCGAGTTTACTATTTATTGCCCCATACTCACAAATCAATGGAACAAAACTAGACCTGAATTTTCCTTCACACTCATTAAACTAAAGCTTTATGCTTGTTCTTGAAGGAGCATCGGTTTAGTGATAGTTTAAGCTTTTTTCAGACCTCGCTGACTATCTATGAAAAAAGGAATTCCTTAGTTCTTATGAGCTAAGAGAGTTCTCCTTTGGATTGTTTTATACTTTTTTTGGACTTTGGAGACTAACTTTATGAAAAATCCCCCCCCCTAGCGTCTTCTTTGGCATTTTCAAACTCTCAAATTGTGAAAACATCACTGAGCACTTAGTAATTTGGGATCATAAAATCCAAGGATCAGTGCTTGATCAAGCATTATTCTCTCTCTTCTTCAAGATCCCTTTAAAAATGAAGAAGGTCTCTAGTTTTCTTTTGTAGAGTCATTAAACTTATATAAGAAGGGTATTCAAAAAAAGAGAAAGGGAAGGGAAGGGGATAAAATGTATTTTTTATATAATGAAAACAAGGCTTGTCATCCTTGAACAAAGCATTAGTTTGAGTCTATCAACAATTGAGTTCTAGTTTTTTGGCCTTAGGTTTAAGCCCGATCTTAAAGTTATTACTCCTCTGGTTGGTTACTCTTCCAATCATATGGAGAATCTGTCAATGTCTCTTACATTAAAGTTTTGTATCGTTGGTCCCTTTGTGTCTAAGGATGCTTGAGTCACTTTTGTGTCACGCTCATTGTTCAAGGATAAAACTTGTGTCGACCATTCTGCAGTTTCCTTGAACTTATATGTCATCCACCGTCATATCGGTCCATCACATCACGTCTTTGGTGGACCTTTTTGCAAAACTTTGTCCCATATCCAAATCAAATCATTGTTTGGAGGACCTTCCAACATATATCTTCCTATTGAATTCAACTCATCTTTCCCTAGGAATTAGATTTAGATTTCATAACAATACCTTGGTGATTTCATTTTCCCTTGCTATTGGGTAGCGGGAATACCTTAATGTCTCCTACTTGATGGATTGTTCAGGTGCTCGAATTTAGGACCATTTATTCACACCTGTTAGAATGTACTAGGTACCTTGGGGGCCCATTTTCATTAATCATGGATTCCCTCACGTTTGTTAACAAATTTCATCAATGACCAGTAATCAAATGATTTCCTCCATGTTCGACTTTAGTTCCTCTATTCAAATGGTTAGGATTCGTACCTTTAGATGTTTGGATGGGAGATCTTGGGCCAACAGTAGCATTATCATCTTTTTCTATTTCCCGAGTTGCACAATACCTCTTCACACCTCGTATGACACCTGTTGAGACATAGATCCACCATGTGTTATTGTGGCTATTGTTGATTATTGAGCATGGATCCATGTTGTTCATGTGTGGCCATGAATCCTCTAGATTTTACATGGATACTTTTTTCATACTATGTGGCCATGATAGTTACATCAGTTATGCACATGTTAGATTTTCATTGTATATTTATGGTGATCATTTGTACATGTACATGTATGTCCCAGAGATCAGTTTGTTTGACATTTTTACTCTCTTTTAGGTACCTTCGTTTGAGCATGTGATATTGGTTTCTCTAGTTTCTTCGACTCCATGAACCAACCATTCCTTATTTATAATTTACTTTGGCCATCATCTTACTCTCTGAACTCATACATTAGGGGGCATTTGTTATAGCCAAAATGGAGACTTATCCGTCTGTGACGACACTTATGTTTTGGTCACATGAAAACACTTGCATGACGACACTTCATGAACTTATTGTCACTAACCCAAAGGAAATTTAATGGATGGAAGATATATATATTTGGGACTTATATAGGATTCCCTTACCTATTTCTTGGTTCATTGGATACTTAGGAAGCTGATGAATAAGTTTGCAGACCAAATCACCTCTTGAAAACCCTTAGAAAAACCCTAAAAATGGCATTTCCCCCCCAAAACGATCCTTTCCTTTGCTTCACTAGCGTTTTTACCTTTGCACGTGCTTATTTCTAGTGTTCTACTAGCGTGTACCTCAAATAATGCCCGAAAATATAAAAATATAGAATTTGGGTGGTTCTGGAACTGCCTTAATTGTAACTGCTTCCTCCTCGGCCTTGTATTCTCCATTTACCATATAAGAGAGGGAGAGAGAACCATGAAAGGGGAGTTGGCATATATCATTTTTATGTTGGAAGGATTTGGTGTCTCATCCCCCTTTGCTATGCACTAGTTTTCATCTACCCTTGTTCTAGAGCTTGGAGGTTGAGATTCTTGGAGGAGAGAAGCAGGTGATCCAGATTGAAGGTTTCATGAGGTGCCTTGATTGATGAGAAGGTATATATTTGTACTTTTTTAATTGATTAATAAAGACTTGTCATTATTCCCTTTCCAAATCACTATGTATGAATGTGTCTCAGTTTTTTATTATTTGTTGATGTTTATGAGATCAAGGTTTCATGTTCTTTTGAATATCAATGGTTTAAATGTGGTCAAATTGGTTTGAAGAAGGTTTGAAGTGGTTTTGTAGGTTCCTTGTTTAGAGAGAAAGAGGAGGGCTCAAGTGCAAGCTTGGATTAACCTTATTTTTTTAAGGTACACACCCTCCTAACCCTTGAACTTATGCTTAAATTTTTACTTGCAGAATCTTATATGTATGCTTGTAACCCTAGTACGTTAGTGGAATCACCCCAACTATAGGAACAATTTCCCTAACAACAATGCTCCTCCTTTCCAATGCCTTGTTTCATGTTCCAGCTCATGGAAGTTCTCCTGTAAATATCTAATAGAGGTTCCTAGGTGTCAATTGCTTGCTTAAAGCCTCTAAAATCAATGTGTGGGACAATGATATCCCTCATCCTCCAATCTACTTCTTCCATGGTTTCCTTGCTCTGCCCACTAATCATGTGCTTTATACCATCACATCCCTCTATTCTCTCAATAACTTGAAGCCCATCTCTCTAATTGAGGTTGTTATCCAATCACCTCTCTTAAAACTTTTAGTTGTTGGACCCAATTCAGAGTGGATTATATCTATTTGCGCCACCATAAATCGTGATGATAGCCATCTTAGTGAAGGTAATTTTAGAGAGATACAGGGAGTTTCCTAAAGCATGTGGATCTGTTGTGGGAATGAATGTCATGTACGGTTTATCCACAGACAATACCTTTGGATCAAACCTCTTTTGCGAATTATTTAATCTCTCATGGTTTTTCCTTATGTCTCTTCAATCACCCCCAACTAACCTTCCCTCCTTGTTTCGCATGTCACCATCATTGTGTTCACTTTAATGATGAGAATCCAACTTGTTCCCCCACTTGGATTGGGGTCACGCTTTGTGCGTAAGGTCATATTGGGTCTACCTCTTCCGATTGTGACCTAAGTTCTCCAACTATAACCCTCAGCTTTTGAGCCTTGAGGGATCGATTATGATTCTTGCATTCACATAATTAATTTTGAGAGTCCCTGCTAAGAGGGTTGATGCATGACTATCCATTCAATCTGCATCTTGGTTATTCTCCCTCATAATGTGTTAAAATTGATGTTGATCAAACTTCTCTATTAATTTTTTAGTTCAATCAAAGATTCTGGCAAGTTGAATATTTGAAGGACTAGTTTGACAAATGAGGGCTCGGCTGATTATGGATGAGTCTTCTATGATTAAAAATCTCGAATTCCTTTATTTAAGAGGGTTCTTACTCCAAATAGAGCCAAATAGTTAGTGATACTGTTATATGTTTCCCAAAGTCTCATTCATATTTCTCCAGTGAATTTCCTTTGGGGTCAAGGATCACCCCTTCTGCTCTTGTTGCCACTTGGTTAGAAGTGATTATTGCACCGAGAGTACGGAGATGCTTACAACCCAGTCTGGGGAAGATGTGTAACTTTGTCATGTTATGTAACAAAAATAAAAGGTAATAATTAATTTTTTTATGTCAGCTCATAAAAAAAATGAAAACCAAATAAAAAATAATTAAAAAATCCATATATGCTCATAAATAAATTTAAAACAAATAAAAAATCATTAAAAAAATAACACCTCAAGAAATTGGATGGCTCTTAGTGCTTGATAGATCCACATTTAATATGGATCTATGCTTGTGTATACACACATTTCAAAGGTATAGTATGAATTGGTTTCAGCTTAGATGCTAAGTTATGAAGAGATTTTATTGTGTCAACTTCACCATAGACTTACATATGGTTTTAGTCTAAATGACAAGTTATGAAAAGATTTTACTGTGCTAACTTCACCATAGACTTACATATGGTTTTAGTACTTTATGTAATAGTGTGTCATTTAAGTAGCATAAATCTCAATGAGAATGGAAACATTGTGTAACTTTACGAGTGGATCAAAGGTCGTGTTAACACTCATATATTTTATCAAATTAAGTGCACAAACTTATATATCAATATTTTCATTTTGAAGGCCAACATCCAGTTAATGAGTTATGTAACTACTATAAATAAAATGAGAAGCAAATAATTATTCGCTTACACAAATAATATTACCAAAAGACTTGGAATATTAAATAAGCCATAATAATATATAAATTGATGATAGAATATATATGATGATAGATCACAAAGTGAGTGCCATATATATATTAATCGTAAAGGCACTTTGGATACTATCCATGAAAGGATGCGTCATTTTAGAATTGTTTACTAATAACTATTTATTAATTATTAATATCAATATGTATTAATATTAATAATTAATATTGATATTTAATAGTTATTATTAATTATATAATAGTTTTTTAGTGATTATTTATTATATATATTTTTTTTCATTACATTGCCTCTCCCTTAGAATTGCTTTGTCCTCAAAGCAGAATTATGGAAGACTTTATCCCTTGTTCTAGCTCGTAACGCTTTCTCATGACATTGTGTGTTGATAGTTGCAACATTTGACAAAACAAGACAATAATTTCTTTTAAACATTGTGTGGAAATGTTGCGTCAATTGTGAATTCATCCATCCGAGATATACCCTTAACATAATTATTTGCGGATCGACTGTCGAGAGTTGTTGATTTTGTCTTTGCTCTTTGTAGGAATAATACTGGTAATTTTCCTTTTGATTTTTTCGTCTATCATAATGAATCTTGTGATTTGGATCGCGATAAGGAACTCAAATTGCCTGTGAAGTGTTTACTAGAACTTCAACTTTTGGTGCTTCTAATGATTTTTGTAATTGTTTCTCGGAACCATTTTCTGTTGATGCTTGTAGTGATGTGACAATAAGATTGTTCTTTTGAACTTTGACAAGATTTGCATTGCTTCCCTTTTCTAATGTTTGAATTTGAGCCTTTGATGACTTCTCTATTGCATTAGTCATCGTTTCTGCTTTAATTTGATGTTGGTTGTATCGACTTCTGTGATTTGGGTGACAATAAGGTATTCGAGACGTTTGTGGAACCCATGTAGAAAGTTTAATTGTTTGTGATTCTTGCGATTTACTAATTGATAATAAATCTAAGGATTTTTTTAACTTCTCATTTTTTAATTTTTTTATTTGTTCAGTCAACCATTGATTCAAAATTTTTAAGCGAGATTTTTGTTCATTTTTTTGTAATAGTTTCTTATTGAAATCATTTTGGAGATCCACTTCCTTTTGGTGGAATTCCTCTTGGCTTTCCTCTTGCGATCTATTTTCCATTTTTAATTTCTTAATCTGTGTGATCAAGTCTTGACTATGCTTCTTCAAACGAGTAATTTCTTCATCCTTACTAGCGACAATTTTTTCAACTTCTTTCTGCTTCTTTTGTTATGACTTCTGATTACCTTGTGAAATCATCTCTAATATATCCTAGAATTCTTCAGATGTTGGAGGTTCTATTTCTGACTTCATTGTAATATCTTGAAATGTGATTCTCTTTCGCTTATAGGAAAATGTCAGAAACTTCTTTTCGGCATTTAAGATGAAAGTCCCCAATGTTTTTATCCAAGGTAAACCCAAAATTATGTCACTGTCAAAGCTCCATAAGGAACTAACAATGAATTTAGATGTGACCATATAATCTCCAACACTTAGTTGTAAGCCACTTATTTCAGTTCGTTTTTTGTCCAAAAAGTCTAGCTCTTCCCTTATATTTGAGTCAGGAAACACTAAATGGTTAGCGAATTCAGTACTAATATAATTATTTCTTTCAGCAGGTGCGATAGAAATGGTGATATCCTTCCCTGCAAGTGTCCCTTTAATTCTAAATAATATTGCAACATTTTTTTGTAAGGTGATAGGAAAATTTTGCTTCTTTTCAATATTAAAATCCATATTCTTGAGTTTTCTTTGAAGTTTAATCAATGTCTCCTTCTTTTTTTCCAATATTTTNNNGTGCCATATATATATTAATCGTAAAGGCACTTTGGATACTATCCATGAAAGGATGCGTCATTTCAGAATTGTTTACTAATAACTATTTATTAATTATTAATATCAATATTTATTAATATTAATAATTAATATTGATATTTAATAGTTATTATTAATTATATAATAGTTATTTAGTGATTATTTATTATATATATTTTTTTTCATTACAAAATGTGTCGATTCAACATGATTTGGAAATCATCTATAGAACTTAAGAATTGGATCAATTCCAACGAACTTGTGTATGGGAAACTTTTCATTTAAAGGATTTTTAAATGTTAATTCCAAGAAACCTAAAAAATTGTCAAAAGGTTTTAGAGGAGGGACCATGGTCCTAAGGAAGAGTTGGTCTCTTTTCCAAACCAAGGTTTCTATAACTTAATCAAATTTTAATATCCATCTCCTCAGCCTCAATCTAGGTCAATATGTCAAATCTCCCCCTCTTTCCTTGATACAAGACATTCATTCATGTCATGGAAAATGTGTTGAGGACTTATTTAGTCTAATCATAGAAGGGCATAATCACGTGTGTTATAATTTGTATCAAACTTTAACTTAGCAAAGGTCTAATGCTGAAATGGTTTTGGTAACTAGAATATTTCATGTGTAAACTATGTTCAAAGACAAGGAACTTGGAAGTGCTTGCCAAAATGCAAAGGTCACTACAAATTAAAAAAATACAAAATTCAAATCTAGTGAAGAAAACCCAAAAGTCGACAAAGAAAAGGCATCGAAGCCTAAACTCTTGGCCAATGAACGTATCAGACCCTCTAAACAATGTGTAAATGCAAGGGACACATGGATGACAATGGATTTCTTGTTTGAATTTACTTTTGGGGATTAAGAGGTAATATGGATTAGCAAATTGAGAAATGGAGGGACACCCTTTGACTAATATAAAAAAAGTGAGGCACGTGGTGCTATTGAAGATTCACTTGGATTCAAATCAAGAAAAATAAATATGTAATTTGTTACTAGAGAAATGACAAGAAATTTGAAAGAGAAAGGATAGGAAAGGAAAATCCATTAATATATAGTTCCTACAATATATAAATTAAGAAATAGTACATATTAAACACTATAAAACAAACAAGTTAAGACAACTGCTTAATCAAATTAATTAGCATTTAAGTTTTACACATTACGTTAAAAAATTAAGAATTTAACCCTAAGTATAAGAAGAAGGTAGGTTAAAAATGAACATAAAACCTCCCCCACCTAGGCTGTCATTCAGGACATTCCCACGTGCCCATTTTGTAATGAACCAAGATGAAAATTCCAAACAAAGGCACAATTTTGGGCAAAATTGTATTGACTAATCTTGACTCTAGGGGCTTCGAACGGCACAAGAGGGTCTCGAATTTGGTAGAGACTGATATGGTGAGTCTTAGGAACACTCAATGGAGTCTATAGTCACTTAATAACATTTTATATACATCTGCAACTCTATTTTGGGTCGCTGGAAAAAATGGGAAAATTACTAGTAACTTGTAGTTAAATTCCCCCTAGGGTGTGAGAATAAATGGCTTCCCAACTCATGTGCGGCACTCCAAAATTGAAAAAAAGAGTATGGGGAGTGATATTAGACTTAATTTAGTGTCATTATGTGTGGAAATAATTTCTACAAATATATTTATAAAGATTCACATTCGAATACATATTTTTAGTGCTATTGCTTAAGGGAAATGACAGTGACAACTTAAATTTGACTCATAAAATGAACATGAAATGCTGAATAAAAGAGAATTAGGATTATAGAACATAAAAAACACATAAATATCCTACTCAAAAACATTTAACATCATATCGACCCCTATACACAACTCATTTGAAATGGAAACAAATACATGGAAGCTAGTCAAACCATAGCTTGGAAATGTGGACATTTTTGCATATGTATTTATGCTAATTCGAATTACAAAGAGTATTAGGAAAATATTACAAATAAAAAAATCATTCACCTTCTTTGGAATCAACTGAACTCAACAAAGCGCAATCATCATTCACACTAGTGCGCCTTCATGTGGAAACATGGGAATTGAGAGGCGCGAAATGAGAGAATGGGGAAAGAGATAGATCTCGAACTGTATCAACCTACTATATGAAATCAAAAAAATCCATTAAGATACAAATTAGAGTCCAGGGTGCCTCTCCAACAACAAATTTGGATGAGAATCTAACTCCCTCGAAATTGGCTCAAGAGCAAGGAGAGTGAGCACTCACCGTGCAATGGACAAGCTAGTGCTTTCCAAAATGCCAAAGGTAAATTCTCAAATGATAAAAATCTATTCTCCTTCCTCTGAAATATTTTTATAAATCTCATATGGTCCTCCAAGTTCTAATTCCCTCCCATAGGCTTCCTCCAACTCACCCTTGATGTTTAGTAACCCCTATGACACTTGTCCTTCTCCTCACCCCTCAATCTTCCTCCAAATTTGAATTGCTGCCACCAACCACCAAATGCGCCCTATTGGTGGATATTTTTAGCCCTGCCATATCATATTTTCATAGGTCTACAATCAGGTATTATTTTTTCATATAATATTCCATCATCGTTGTCATAAAACACAAAGAATCTTTCCAAGTGGCACATAGTTCCTTTCTAGTATCTTCCTCTTGCATGGGGAGTTATTCCTTTTCACTCATTTGAATCCTTGGGATCATGATATGTTACATCACACCTATTCACCTTCCAAGAATTTTCCATTCCTCATAATTTTGAATTTGGGGTTAGGTCATAACAAGTGTAAGGAGGAACCTATCCACCCAAGGTCTCCATGAACCTCCATGTGTATTCATGAAGAAATGCCACTTTATTTTCTCCATATTTATTATTTATATGACCCAATTTAATGTTTAGATGGTAAAATGAGGTTCTCTTGGGTTTTTATAGCTTCCTTATTTTAATATTTAATGCCTCCACCCTAACCTAGGGAACTAGTAGGTTGGTGAAACATTGTTTACTAGTAGTCTCATTGGGATGGGGACATGACATAGTTTATGAATCCACCATGAGGAATAATGCAAGGAGATCCATTGAGAGGGTGGTATGTTCAGTACTTAAAGGTGGTGGATGATATTATGTTCACCATATAATTGTTTGGATTGGCATACACAAATAACTCATACGAAGTAGCAAATATCTAATCGACCTCATGCAGAAGGAAGTGGCCTCTACTCTGGAATTAATTGTGATATCACCCCTCATAAATTCCTGTATGGATCAAAATTATGCGATGGATTGGTTACTGATTAATATTTTCAAGTGCACATATCTTCATCACCTTGATATTATTCCCCTCTTTCATTTGTCCTATTCTTGGTTTTTAATTATGGCTTGGCTTCTTGCAATCCATAGGCCTTGTAACTCTCATTCTGTTTCCACCATCTTCACTTATCCTTTCTCCATGGTTCTCTTTAAGTCCACCGAATGGAAGACCAAAACTGGTCCTCATTGCTCTCACATCCCCTATGTTATCTAGGAGAAAGATAAAGCCAAATTTAACTTTTACCAGAGGGTTCCTCCTTCGATTCAAGGTCAAATTCATGATATGGAGACTCATATTTAAGAGCGTCACCATAAGACTAAGCCTGAAAAGATGGTGGATGAAATGGGAAACAAAGTGGAAGATGTTGGTGCCACTCAAACTAGAGAGACCTGATACACAAAATCTTGGTTTATTTTGGCTTACCAAGGCACTTTTGGGACAAGTGATTTCAGACTATGAGGAAGGGCATTTTTAGGAATGTTCTCAGGGTCTCAGTCTTCATGATTGCATGGACTGTCTGAAAAATTGGATGCATCATTTCACTTATTCCCTTGTGGATTTAAATACAAAGGTTAATGCAAAGCTCAATATCCTAGCTCACAAGTTTACCAACAAATCCTTATGTTATGCTTCTACAAATTCTCATGCTGCTCAGGTGCCCTCCAAACGAATTCCTCCCAAGGTTGAAAATTGAGATTCGTCGGGTTCCCTACTAGATGGATCAGGTGTTGAGCATTATGCTTGTAATACCTTGGTTTTTAAGCCTAGGACATATGCTATTATTTTTGTTTATTATTGGGCACTAGGTGTCGGGGCTATGGACTTTGAGCATTATTATTATTATTTAATTAAATAACTAGCTCAACATGGACAACTAACGAGAATGGGGGGCCATGGATTCCACTTGTGAGGGGGTTGGAGACTTGGAGTTGTTGCTCACCCTAAAATTACTTTTTGGACCCTAATTTTTATTATTTTGGTTTATGGGGGTACTATTACACCCTATTTGATGTTCAATCAGACCCTCTTGGCTAGTGCGCCCTCCTTACCTCCTTGGCCATTCTAAGCCTCTTGTGATGCTCCTCATGTGCCAATGCGTCATCACTGGATATTTTTAGCCTACACTCTTTGGAAAATGTAACTCCCATCATTTGTTTCACCTTTTTCTATTTTGGGAAAGGGAATCTCTAATTATAACATCTTTCTTATGAATTGAGTAACCCTAGTAAATTTGAGTTGCCTCTCTTGGAATTGGAGTTACTCCCTTGGGAATTCGAATGGCTATAAAAAGATTCGAATTGCATCTCTTTCATCCTTGTTCTCTCTCTTTGAGCTCTCCAGTGCAGTGGAATCCTCTTTTATCTTGGAAATACATGCTATCGAGTAGGATATGCGTTGTATTATTGAATATTGAAGGCCTTGTAATGAGGTTTGAAGACCCTGTAACAAGGATTGAAGATTGACTATGTAGAACACAACATGATTCCTTATCCCATTGCTTGTCCCTTCCTCAATATAGCACGCGAGGCCCGATGGTGGATGGTGATGTACTAAGGGACTTGTGTAGATAAGAGAATCCCATTGCACTAGGTAGTGTAGATCGAAGGGAAATTTTAGATGGAGAAAGGTATAGTTGTGGTCTTCGACAGTGTGAAAATGGTGACACCATATATTTTGGTTCACCTATTTTGATATTTTTTGTGTTGTGATACCTATTCCATTGTTTCTAGAGTGACGTTTCCACAAAAGAATAACTTTTGTTTCGTTGAAAAAGGTTTCCGTATGAGTGAGATACACTTGTTTTGTGTGGCAGTGTTCTCGGTGTTGAGATGAGCACACTATACCTTTTGGTTTGAGAGTACCTATCATGTGGATATATGGCCTCATCTCGGGGCTGACTGTCATGTTGAAAGATGCATGAGCATGGAATGTTCAAGGCTAGGTGGAACGTTGTCTTGTTGAAGCTAGTTGCTTCCATTGAGATGAGTGTTTTGTTATATGCTTATTTATTGCAATTTCTGGTGTGTGTGTGTGTGCGCGCGCACGGGCACTCATGATATGTGATCTATTATGTACTTAGATGGTTGTAGGTGGAATCCATGATATCTGAATTTTATTGTTGTTTATATGGTTGTAGATGGTTGCTAGATATCTTATTTTTATTGTTGCTTAGATGGATGTAGACGACAACCTTGCTATTTGATTTTTATTGTTGCTTAGATGACTATAGATGGTAGATTCATACCTGTTTTTTTATTGTTGCTTAGATGGTTGTAGATGACAACCTTGATATCTGATTTTATTGTGGCTCAGATGGCTGTAGATGACAACTTTAGTATCTGGTTTTTCTTATGTTAATATGGTTGTAGGTGGTAGTTAGAAGATATGATTTTTAACATTGTTAGTATGGTTGATTATAGAAACCTGTAGATATGTTTAATTACATTGTTTATGATAGATTGTAGATATGGTTTTGCTAATGGTTATATGGATGAAATAGATATGATATTTGATGTTTTATTACATGTTAATAGCTTGCTAAGATCCTATTGCATTTCATGCTTGCATTCACCTTGCATAACAGGTGCATTGGAGAATGATCTGCATTTGTTTTTGTGCATTTCATCAAAGAGGTTGAATGCTTTATTTAATTGGCTTTTTGGTATGATGGCCTAGCCTTAGTCACCCCTATTTAGCTATGGAATATCTTTATTCAACCCTCCCTTGGGTTTCTAGGTGTCCTTGGCCTTGGATTCGGGGCTGGGGACATGACAATGCTCCTCCTCTTATCTTTATTTCAGATGATGATTAGTTTTAATATGAACATTAAATGATGCTTCAATGGTCTAGTCTGTCCTATTTTGTTAGAAATTGGTGGACATAACCCCCATTCTGTGGGGGATTTTGGATAAACTCTCTCAACTCTCGGTTCTAACAGTCGATCTGGTATATTAGCTCCTACCTGTTTTTGTCCAAGTGGTGGCTTCTTGTTGCTTGCAAATGACACGTGGATTCTTATTTGGTGGCCTTATGGCTACTTCCTTCTTTGTACATTTTTTTAGTTTTTAATAGAATTTGAACTAAAAAAAACAATGAACATCAAACCTAAAAATAAAATATTAAATACATTTTTATATCTTAAGAAAATTCATATATATATATATATATATACACATTTGAAGATATACCATAGAAAATATCCTATACTTTCATTAGAAAAAAATAGAAAATTTATTATATTTTAGATTTAATCAATATATTAATTTAGATGATTATTGTTTCAAGAGATGCTTTCTACAACCAAGTATGAGGGAGAAGTGTAATTTCATGCTCAATGTAGAGTTGATACATGGCACTTTAATAAAATAATAACAAAAAAAAGTAAACAAAATTTTATAATGCTAGTCCTAAATTGAACTTCAAAACCAAATATAATATGTTCCAGTTAATTAAAACTAAAAGAATTAATTAAAATATATAATTAATTGGAATATATTATTTGTGTGCCATTTAGGGAAAATTCACTTTGTTATTATTCACATTTTTCAGCGATTGCATTATTACTTTGTTTTGATTCAATTTTGTAATAATGGAAATTTCGTAATGTTTTGTTTTGTTTTTTAATTGAAATATATATTATATATGACACGCAGTAAATTTTAAAGTTTAGAGTATGGATTTTTTCATAGTGCTAAAACATTTTATATCTTCTGGAATGCCACTATGTAGTAGTTTAGAAATGATCAATGTACATTTCGAGTGGACGTTCCATCCATCTTCACGATCAAAATGAAGCATTTGTGAATAAAAAAAGAAATCGAATTAAATAGAAAGAGAAGTGAAATTTAGATGCTATGGTGACAATGGAGAAAGGTAAAATTTTTACTGGTAAGGTTTAGAAATTAAAAATGAATAAATAACAACATAAATACAATAAAATAACTAATATATATATAAACAGCAAGGTGGGTAAAAGTTTAATAATTAGTCATGTACTAAGGGAGAAATAATGATATAAAAAATTTAATGAAAGAAAAAATATAACTAATTAATAATAAGTAGGTTAAAAGATTACCCCGTTGGAGATAAAGTAAGCTGTATAACATGATACATTATTAATAAGGGGTAAAAGGAGGGCAAGAAAATATAAAATAATAAAATAATATGCAACCTTCTAACATGTCAAAAAGTCCCTTGGATCAGGTGACCTTCTAACAATGCGTTGAATGACACATCCCAAAGGAAGGATGGGACCCTCGCCACTTGTTCATCCTCCCTTTGACATGAATGCCATTAGGCTAGCTCAATCAATGAACACAAAAGCTAGTTGTCCACTCCAGGCCTCGACGAAATAAGAGAATAATTTCTGCTCCAATCATTTGGATTAGAGAATTATGGCAATATCACTACGCTTGGGGAATTGTACCTTAGTAATTATGCTGGTTACTATCCTAGATTCGAGAACTAGATCAAAATTCCTCTCATAAGTGGTAAAATGCACATCATTGCAGTGAGAACAAGAGAATTTAGGCTCCCAAGATCTCATTTTTGGCATCATGAGGATAGTTGGGTAGAGGTTCTAGATATTTCGTCGGACAAGCATGATAGAACCAGCTCAATATGCAGGTTCTCTATAGATCCTCTCACCTTTTAGCTTGTCTTTTTGAGTGAGTCATTTAACCCTATGTATGTTTTTATTGTTACTTTGTTAATCGGTCTCCTGCTCTCCTACTATGGACGTTGCAATTCTTAATGTGTTGGCTCCATAGGATCCTACAAACATCAGAATTCCATCCTTGCTTCTGGTTCCTTCATGTCACTTTCTCCCATCCCCCTCACCATGCCAAGAACACCCTCTATTGTGAGCCTTGCAAGGGAAAGGACCTAGTATCGAGTTTCAGAATTAAACAATAAATTAATGTCAACCACTCTCGCTATCTCCGCCTCACATCCCATCCCGAATCCGAAGAGCATAAATTTACTGAAGAGGAGGAAATAATGGAGAATATGGAGGGTTATGCTCAGGACCATGGAAACACCAAAGCTAGAGACACCAAATTATTTAATATAGTATCTCTAAAGTGGCAGATCAAATATTTGTTAAGCAAGGCTCTACTTGACACACAAGAATAGAGGAATGACCTAGTTTTTATGATTGAATAGATAATAGATAAAAACAAGAAGTTGTTATCTTAGAATAAGAGGTTGGATAGAAATCTCTATTGCATATACAAAGCTACAATAGGAATGGAGTCCCCCCACTAAAGACCACCAGATTGCACAAGCCAACCAGGTTCAAGCTAATTCCACTTTGAATGATAAAGCCAAGAAACAATAATAGGTTCCAACAGTTATTTTTTTTTGAGTTTTTGAATAGATATGTTAATTTCAATATTCTATAGAACTTAGGATATGTAAACAGTCTTTGTTTTAATCTTCTCAGCAATGTCAGTAGGATAGATAGAGCAATTACTGAAAAAATCTTGTTTAACATTTGGGTTGAAATTCCTTTGGGCCAACCAAACCTCAAATTTTGACTATATGTATATCATTTTTATATATCAATAGAAAATAAACTCAGCTAGCTTACAAAAAAAAACATGTCGAAAACACTTAAGAACACTTTTTTCTAAGCTTTTTGAGTATATGATTAAAGTCTTACAATAATTCAAATAAGTTTTTTTTTTCTCTTAATATCTAAAAAAAAGTTTTTCTTGGTGAATATTTTTCATCATCATTATGGACACTAGCAACAATGCCAATACAAAGAAGAAAAAAATATAAATAAGGTTTTACGAAATTAATAAAAAATAGGTAAAAATAAAAATAATTAATAAAAATAGATTTTATAATTACAAATTTAGATTATAATAAATTAATAAATAAGAGTCAAGTATACAATTAAAAAAATAAAATGTGATTAATTAATAAATAATTTTAAAGACTAATCTATTTGGAATTAAATCACTCGATAACATATAATTAATTAATAATTAGATTTAAAGATTTTATATAGAATCCAAAAAAATGTTCAAATATATAATTGTAATAAATTTTAATATACCATTGTAATAAATTATTAAGAAGTCAAAAGAGGATATGAAAATCTAAATTAAATTGAAAAAAATGTTTATAAAATTAATTAAAAAAATTATAATTAAAATAAATGATTTCACACCCAATATTATATCATTGTTTTAGCAAAAAAAATTATTTTGTATTCCTTCCTATCATTTACTTCATTACTATTTAAGGAATAAAAGATGACAATTGTTATTTAATTGTTATTTAAAATATGATAGGGTGTAAAATTATTTATTTTAACTGTTAAAACTTTTTTATTTATTAATTTTATAAAAATCTTAATCATTTATTTATATTTATTTATTTATTCTAAGTATAAGAATGGCATGCTTAGTAAACTTTTTAATTTAAAAGAATAAAAATTTATGAATATTAATTTTATTAAAATCTTATTTATTTATTTATTTTAAGTATAAGTATGACATATTTAGTAAACTTTTTAGTTTAAAAGAATAAAAATTATAATAAAAACTAAGTCGAATTAAAAAAAAAAATCATAAAAAAATTGGAGGTATAGCTTGTTACATTAGGGAGAACATCCCCATGCTAAACTCTATAAAAATAACCCACACAAATAGTATATTTGGAGAGGGATTTCTTACATTAATGATAAAAAACCTACATAGTAGTATGTTATTTCATCTCTATTAATTGTAACTATTATAATAAAACCGATATAAATAAGAATTGCTCTTATGGCTTAGAAATGAAGACAATATCCTCTTCTTAATGAATATTAAGTACCATCATCACTCTTCAGTGAACATTAAGTTCCATCATCATCAATATTATATTATTGCAATTTACTTTAGATTTCCATGCCCTCCTTTGACCCCTTAATAATTTATTACACTTCTATAAATTATAGCATTTATTTGATACCATATAGGTTAATATTTAAACCTACTTATTAATTAATTATATTTTATTTAGTTATTTAATCGAAATAAGTTAATATTTAGAACTAATTAATTAATCATATTTTATCATTTTTAATTTTATTCCTCATTCATATCCATTTCAATTAATTTATTATAATTTAAATCATTTATTTTATTTATAAAAATTTTCCTCCCCATTTTTTCTATTTTTAGTAATCCCATCAAATCTTATTTATATATTTTTTCTCTTCTTATTAATATTATTTTTTCCCTTGGAAAAATATATTTATATTAAAAAAACAATATACATTATACCTTCCATGAGAAGTATTTATATTAAAAAAAGAATATACATTATACCTTCCATGAGAAGTATATGTCTTGTAAGCCTTTGACTTCTACTTTTTAAAGAAGAAAATACTAACATACATTACTATTCAGAAAAAAACAAAAAAAATGATTAGGATGAAACCTCTTGGATTCTTCTATTTATCATAAGCACATAAATTGATTGTAAGTTGAGAGCAAGAGATTCATTAGATTTCTATATTTTTTCTGCTAGAGATACTTTAGAATATGAAAGACATTGTATCAATTTGTTGGTCGTTCATTTATTCTCTTTGAATCATACTATCTAAACCCTAGAAGCAGAGATTAAGGAGAGGGTGTCTTTGGACAACTCATTTGCTTTCTGATTTAATTTTATGTAGATATGAGTTATCAATTTCCATTCAAATAGATCTAGGAGATGACACATTTCTTGCTTGACTCCACTTAGGCGCATATTGTTCAAATTGCATTTTTCGTTTGCCCAATAAACAACCGCTTTCGAGTCTCCCATTACCTATATTTTCTTGATACCAAGTGTATGCGCCAAATGCAAAAGAGTGTAGAGAATATATCTGCATTTGTATTTGATCCTCTAATTAGACAATACCTAATCCAATATTAGTGAGATGAGTTCAAGTAAAGGACAAACCCCATGCCATAATACATTGGATCTCCTTAAAGTGCCATCGAAAAAACCCACGATATATTGAAGTCAGGTTGGGGTTGGACCATAACTATTGAATTTTTGATTTTAGACTCTATTTTGTATTCATTTTCTACTTTCAAAATTAATCCTACCATGATGGGAGGAGGAATTAAGTTATCCTACAAGATCATAGAGTTTCGATCCCACAATAAGAAATTTAACCAAATACTTAGAAAGCTTCACAAGAAGCTATTGAGCTATCGAGGCTCCACAGCTTAACATTTTCTTTGATATTAGGCTGCAACCAATCTAACTTCAGCTTCAAGTTTTTCTTTACCTTGACCAATACCATACCTACATAATAGCAGGAAACAAAGAGGTGAGATACCATCTCTTCTTGGGAACTACATCAAGCACAACAAGAGCTCCCTTCCATATTCGTTTCAACCCGTTATCCCATATGAGTAACTTATTTGATAAATATAGATAGAGGGTTGTTATTCATTTCAGGGGTCCATTTTATTTCTGAACATAACACCACCACCACTTTATATCCACCTAGGTATTATGTTCAACAAAGTTAGATATCCTAATTTTATTGTGAATTCTCCTAAAGAGCTTCTAACCCAGGCCAAAGTGTCAACATTTGAGTCATCAAGATGAATAAAATTAACATAGATATTACCAATGTAATCAATCCATTCCATTCCATTCTTTTGCTTCATTTCATAAGAATCCTAAATCCTCACCATACTCCCATCCATCTCATCCCCACGATTGATGATTCTAGCCCTTTGCATCTTCCAAATAGAAAATATGATTAGAATGCAAGGAGCACAAGAGTGGATTTGATAGGGTATATGTTTTATCCACTCCTACCCACCAATATCGACTTATTAACACTTTTCTGTTGTGCCCCACTTTCTAAGTTGTCCTCTAACTAATTTTCCCAAAAGGCCCTACCATTTCCTTCCATCTCGCTGACCCTTTTTTTATAGTCTTCCTTGGATTCTAGTACCGGTCCTCTGTTGACACATATTTTAAATATTTTGAGCAGAGTACTCAATCCCATAGATACATATTATAAGTGAGTATCCATAGGCTTTGAGTTGCCAATGATTGAATAAAGGTACATATATTTGTTAGATCCCAACCGCTGAGATGTTTGCGGAGCACTGAATTACCACATTTCACTAGGGGGAATCCTTTAGCATGTCTCCCTCTAGTCCATAGGTAGGTATTTTTTTCTTAATATTGTATAGGATACCTTTCAAAATATGAGCTGTGGCCATCCAATTCATAGGTATACTTTCTATCACTGCTTTGATCAAGACCAGGTGACCTCCTCTAGAGAGAAGGCGATTAACCCACATTGACACACGAGATTCAATTTTTTTGTATAACCATAACCAATCTCCATACCGAAATGCATTAGGTTTCAAATGGAACCATCAGTATTCAAAGACTTTGTCCAAACATTTTTTAGATAAGGAATTTGCACTATGGCTAAGTGCTCTAAATCATCCAAGATATTATTAGTAATGAGACAAGATTGGTCAAGATTAAATATCATACCTATAGTGACGCTGAAGGTCTCCAAAATGGATTTATAGTTTTTGAGTTCTTGAAGAGAGTCTAGTGCAAATAAAAGAACATCGTTGATGCAAAGGAGGTGCATGAATACTTCTAAATTGGACACCTACAATCCAATAACATCCCCTTGAGCTTTAGCTTCACAAATCATGATACTAATATGATCATCTATCGAAAGAAATAGGAATGGATATAGCATGAAATATTGCCTTAGCCCATGAGAGGCATAAAATAAATGTGATGGAGTTCCATTGATAGGAATCTAAAAAGAAGTAGATTACACACACCACATAATATAGTTGATTAAAGACAAACTCATGCCCATCTGGACCATTATTAGGCATAGATAAGTCCATCTAACTCTGTCAAATGCTTTTGAGGATTGATCTTTAGAATTGTTGACTTGAGCTTGGAGAATTTTGTTATGTGAATCACTTTCTGAGCTATAGCTATAGAATCATGAATCTATTACTATTGTGAGAAACCGAACTTCTCTTAAGATGCCTAACTATTAGTTTTGATACCATCTTATAAACTACATTGCAACAAGAGATCGAGCGAAAATCCCCGAATGACTATATATCAGACTTTTTCATGATCAACACTAGAAATGTGGAGTTTAATGCACCCAACATTTTACTTGTCGCTTTGGATTCCTAAGCGACCTTCAAAACATCATCTTATTGATGCTATTTTCAAATAGGGGTTTAATCATAACTTCTACTTGTTTTAATGGATCCTGTGTCTTCTTGTTGTACCCTTTGAGCCATCGTCTAGTTTCCTTCTTACTCTTGTTATCTTGTTTCAAAAGTGAAATATAAAGGACCTTGATTCATCTCGAGAGAGAGGTTCCCATATTGATTCTATCATTCCTCTATAATCTACCTCTTAGAGTGACACATAATTAAAATTCAGTGGAGGTATTGGTTTATTTTCTTCCTTTTCAATTCTCAGCTTAATAGGGATATGGTTCGAAATACCTCCCCTATCAACCTTGAAGGTACATATAAAATATTCATGAAGTGATTCAGATACTGAAAAATGATCAAGTCTTTTGTCTATCATGTCTCCTTTCTTGAAGTTCCTCCAAGTCAGTGTAAGTTTAAGTAACTCTATGTCCAACTAGCGGTGATTTCCAAAAAAGGAGGCAAAGGAATCCTCGAGAGGGTGTGTCTTTGGGTTTTGACTCCATGTCTCTTGGGATAACAAATTAAAATTAATATCCCCACCTATGATTACCTTATCGCCATTCAAAGCACTAGAAGCATCCAATGATTCCTAGTATTCCCTTATGTCTAAATAAGGACCATAAATGTTAATTAGCATCGCTAAAGTTCCTAGGATTTTAACCTTCACATATATTCTAATTGTTGAGTTATGAAAAGCCATTTTGGTGACTATCATTCTTGCCATTTCAAGCCGTCACTCAACCACCCAATAGGTCTTCTACATCCAGAGCAGCAAATGACCAACTCTTCAACCATGGTCTAAAGAATTCACATGTCTTCTGACCTACAACCATCGATTCTTGTGTAAATGTAATATTTGGGTTTGAGACTCGAATGAGTCTCTTGAGAGATAATGATTTTTGGCCCCCCTACCCCTCTCACATTGAAGGAGAGGATGATCATGGAGGACGCTTTTTGAGAGATAACGATTTTCCCCCCCCCCTACCCCTCTCGCATTGAAGGAGAGGATGATCATGGAGGACCCTTTTTAGGGGCCTTTCTAGCTCCAAGAGCCCCAATAATCATCGATTTTTTTTCTTTTTGAATATCATTTATGTCTCTTTATTGAGTCACCGAAATTTATGGATTTCCTTTTGCACCCTCTTCTTGGCACGATCCAAATCCATACCTCTTTTGGGTCCTTCAACAAGCATTTCCTTGTCTTTATATAAAGAATGGAGATTGTATCCTTTTAAAAATATTTCTTGTGAGGAGGAAGCATACGAGGAAATGACAACGTCCCCATTTTTTTAGAGAGATGGATCCATTACTACTCCCAAAACTGACTTCTTCCTAGGGTGAGTACAAGCTAATGAGGGTCACTTTTGGCACGTTAGATGCAATGGAAAACTGAAAAATCAGGCATCCCTCAACTTAATTGTATTTTTTGAGATACTTGCACAAAATATATTGCTTTGAGTAAAAAAGATTAAATGTAGGAAATAGATTCACGTTTTCGAATATATAAGTTTTATGTATTGAAATTTTTTATAACTATGTCAAGTTTCATTTTTTCTAATAGTCACTTTTTATTTTTTAGCCAAATTATAAGGTATATGTTTTTGTGGGTGCAACCTTTAAGGGCCTAAATGTTGGTTTCGGGATACAAAAATTTGCACTCATGTAGAGAACATATAGAACTAGTGCAATGCTATTTTTTGAAAAAACATTAGTAATTTATATTTATATTTATTATTATCTAAGTGATCATTCCTTGAAAATGGTATGTCTTTTGTGGATGAAGCCTTTGAAGGTTTTAATGAAATAATCATGAAATGGGTTTTTTGTAGAATGTAGAGGTCAGTTTCTTCTAGTGTACTATATATATATTTTTTAAAATGATTAAGAATTGAAAAAGTTATGGAAACAACACTAACAACATGTTTTTTGAGTTAAGTAATTAGGACACAATAGAAATTGAAAAAAAAGGAAAATATAATATATTTTTTTTAAATTACATATTTAGAATCTACAAAATAATGCTATTTATTTTTAATATTTCGTAAAAAATGATTGTGTGTAGCATACTGTAAAGAGTGCATAAACAATGAATTCTTCAAAAAATGGAAGAAATGCCCAATTAGCTATGGTTTTTCATATACCATAGCACAGGTTTGGTATTATCGAAGCAAACTCCAAACCATACACATAGGACTATTGGTGACATGCGAGCAAGTGAATTGGCATGTTTAAATTCAAATCACATTTCCCTCCCTTATAGATTTGAAAAACATGTGCACGTTATAGAACTATAAAATGTGCACGCGTTATAGAACTACAAAATGCATGCATGTTATAGAACTACAAAACATGTGCGTGTTATAGAACTACAAAACATGTGCGCGTTATGTAGTTCTATAATGCGTGCAAGTTATGAAGAGAAAAAAATCTAGCACTATATGCAAGACATCAAATGTATGGTTAATAGTTAAGAGGGGGTGTGGAAGGGTCGAGGGACTAGGAGGTTGTTGGAATTTTAGGTGGGGATGGTTAATAGTTGAGAGGGAGTGGGGAAGGGTAAAGGGCCTAGGAGGATGCTGGAAATTCAAGTGGGGATGGTTAATAGTTGAGAGGGGGTGGAGAAGGGTTAAGATCCTAGGAGGATGTTGTAAGTTTGAGTGAGTATGGTTAATAATTGAGAGGGGGTGGGGAAGGGTCAAGATCCTAGGAGGATGTTGTAGATTGAAGTGGAGAAAGATGAATGGGATGAGAACATGATGGGTCACAAGGGTGAAGGGGAGTGGGGATTGAGAGCACTATTAGGAGGAGAAGAGGCGTTGAAGACGTATAGGGTTAGAAGCAGTATGCGAGACTTGATTGACGAAGGGGGATAAGGTGGAGGGGAGGAAGTGGGTGATGGTTTGATGAGAGAGAGGATTGGTGAATGGAAAGGTGGATGTAGATAATTAGAGGAGGAATAGGGTGTGTTGGAGGAGAGAGGCGAAGGGGGGGGATTGAAGAGAGGGGAATGAGATGCGATAAAACAAAGAATAGAGGTCATAATGGGGTAGGAGGTTGAAGAGAAGGGATAATTTGAAAACATAGAGGAAGGGAGTATAATAGAGAGAGAGAAAGAGTGATAGATAATGCTGCAGAGAGAGTGTGAGAGAGA
>LPNX010604561.1:77948-150448 GCA_001517045.1 Pseudotsuga menziesii | reverse complement strand
AAAGTTGGTTTTCAACCTAAAATTAAAGCTTTATGTACCAAACATGATTAAGAACTTATCCTCCATATCTAATGCTAAAAAAATTCTAATCATGGCCATATCCCAACTTAAAGGTTGAGGATACACTTAAGAGATCATGTGTGTTTGTTTGAGGTGTTGTTCTTGGTCCTATATGTCTATAGGGTTCCTTTAGAGCCTAAGGACTTGGTTTCCTCCCTTAACCATGTTTATGGATATGTTCCTAGTGATAAGAGAATTCTAATGCACTGCAGATTCTCTCTTAGATGCAAAATATCACATACAGAGGTCCTATGTGCAGGTTCAATTCCTTGGTCATGCACCTCAAGCCTTAAAAACTACCTTTAGGGCTTAAGTCTTGAGGTTCCTCCCCCAAGCATGGTAAAGGGACTATGACCCATAATTAGTTCTTAAAGCCTCATAATGGTGTCCATATTACAACACAAAGAAAAAATATGCTCTTGGGAGGTTAGGCATGGTTGTTTGAGATGTTGTTCTTGATGATGCTAAAATATTACTATAGGTCCTAAGTCTTGATGATGGAAACTATTGTTTTTATTCATTACCCTAGCCATGCACCAAAACCATTTTTTTGTTCTCCATAACGTGTGCATGTGTTTCTTCTCCAAAATGTGTTTGTGTTTTGCTTCTCCATAACATGTGTGCATTTTGTAACTATAAAACATGTGCATGTTTTGTAACTATAAAATGCGTGCACATTTTTATTATCCTAGCCTATGTGTCATATGACATGTCAGGATCGATCTTAACCAAACTAAGAATTACATAACATGAGCGTGTTGTATTTTTATGTATCATGAGCGTGTTTCCTAAAAGTAGGATTGCATCTAAAAGGTCCCTCATCTTCTTACACACACCCCCTAGCTCTAAAAAGGGAACACTCGTTATTTTGTATAAGGGATTTTGAGGTGACTTCAATCTTCAACTTGGTGAGGGTGGAGAGGGATTCCTCACTAGAATTTCCCATCCCTTATAAGGGCCAACCTTCCTCAGAGCATGGCACGATACAAGGAGAAAATGTTGAATTAAAGGAGCCATAAATGTGTGGATCTTACCAATATTTATCGATTTAGGATGGTAGGGTTGCTTTTGTTTCTCTTCACTTCTTATTTCTTTTGCTCCTTCTTTCATTAGAGGATTGGAAATCATAAGACTAACAATGCCTTTATTTACCCAAAACTTCTTGTAATATGGTCACTTCCTCCTTGCTTGGCAATCTACCTGGACATGGTCCACTTCATGTAAACTTTAACATCTAAATGGAATTCTCTAATAGACTAATTTCTTAATCCATATAATACCTTCAAAAACTAACTCTAAGACCTGCACCAAACCATTATGGATATCAATTTATACCTAGATTCAAGCCTAGTGCCTATCAAATTTATGATCCCAATTCTATTCAAGGCATATGAACATCACTATATTGCTTCGAATTGCATAAAAAATATCCTCTCCGCAGAAGACCAATGGTAGGCCTAGCAAAATTTCCCAAATCCATTGATGATTAAGAGGTTCTCTAAGCGAGTCAAAATCGACACTCTAGGTTTTTAATATCAAACTTGAGGGTCCCCAATTCTAATTTTGAGTTAGAAGAGTAGTGGACTCCTCCAAAGAATTCAGAATGAAACAAATCCACTCCTTGGAAGGATGCAATAAACCGACATGCTTCCCAACACTGGAACCTAGGAAGACCGTAACCAATGCACTAAATCTTCTTCCTTCATGATCTTCATACAAAATCTTCCCACCAAGGTTAAATCCAAGAGATTTGGAATATCTCATATCTCAACATCCTTTCCTATCACCATGGAGGATCTTTCCTTTCTTTGTCATCTTCTTTGGCTCCACTTAAGGATCCTTTAGATGGTTTTCACAAATCGCTAGATTAGATTCACTATATTTCGTAGTGTCGCGACCATTCAAAACATTACCTTGTCCATTGTGCTTATTACTTACGTCTTTTAGTTCTCCACTCTCCTCAAGGGTGAGTCCTAGATCCCGAATGCATGACCCCACCTAGTCGTTCTCTCGATGATTATTACCCATTGGATTATCCAATATTGAGTGATGATCTTGACTAGGGTTAGTAAATATTTTCCATACTACATGGGTGTGCTACCCATAATCTAATAATTTTTTCTCCATTGGACCAAAGTCATGTCGAGGAGTAAATATCGGTACTACCACCTATGCTCACCCAAAATCTACAACCTATTTCCTACAACTAACTATGGGTTGGATAAACATAACAACTAGGTGATCAACACTAAAAACATTCACTTGAATTAAAAGAAGAAAAAACACCTAGAAAAACATTTCCCGCTTGAAAATCCATCCTCCTATTTGAAATTAGTGTGCTTCCTCCTCAATGACTCCCCCATATCAACCAAATCCCCTCCTTACCAAGATTATATTAAAGCATATTATTTTATTATTTTAAATTTCCTTAACTTTCTTTCACCCCTTATGAATAACATATCATAATATAACATTTTCCCCTTGTGAATAACATATCATATTATAACATTTGCTTGATCTCAAATAGGTTAACCTTGTATTAATTAGTTATATATTTTCTTTTAATTTCTTTTCATATAATTATTTATCCCATTAGTAAATGATTAATTAATAAAATTTTACCGAGATTAATCTTTATATATATTCTTTATTTTATTGTATTTTTTATTTATTTATATTATTATTTATTACTTTTTATATTGTTATTTATTACTTTTTATTATAAAAACATATCGTTTGAGAAGGGTTAGCGTTCTCTCATATTGTTACGATCGAGAATCATATTGTTATGATTGAGAAGGTTAACATCAAGACCTCTAGACCTTTCTCTCTAGCTATTTAATTAGGTTAAACCAACCGGAACATATGGTCAAATTGGACCACAGTACCTTCTTGCTCTGGTGTTATTAGTAGGACTTTAAACTTTCGAACCTGTGGTGTTATGAGTACCTTCTTGCTCCCTCCAATAAGTTCGATGCCTTAGGTCATGAGCTGGTAACCAGGGCTCATTGTTGGGGGTAGAGTGGGGTTCCATCATGGATATAAGGCAAGGTTTGTAGTGAGAGGATTCTCCCAAAAAGAATTGGATTATTATTATTCATTCTTTTTGAGTAAAGGAAAAGGTGAGTTATATGGGAGACCAAGAGTCACTAGGGAGTTCAAAAAGACAAAGAAGTAAGTATTATTTGATGTTTTGTGTGGTTATCTTATTTTCTTAAAATGACTAATATTATTTCTAATTATTTATGTCGTAATAGGCTTTTGCACTTATACTATTTGTGTCGTGTGACCTACCATTCCCAACTAATTTTGCTCCTTACAATTTCATCTCCTTCCATAATGGTTGAAGGTATTTGGCTTGCGAGATTCCTACACTGATTCCATGAGTTTTCTGCCTGCAGTTATTCTGCTCCTGTATTGAAAATCCCTAAGCATTTTATTGATCAGTATGCTATCAATATGCCATGCCCTAACACTCTCATCTTGACAATATGCAACCTCTGCATCAATATCCTCTCTTTACTTGTGTGTGTTCCTTTGATTATTTCATCCTTATAAGTGATTCATGGGAGCTACATGGAGTAATAGAGTTGCGTCTAGCAAATTGTGTGAATTTGTCCTCGAAAACCCACCCTAATTCAAGCATGTGTTATCCTTCTCCAATATTGGTGCTTATATAATGGTGTTTTCATCCATGATTTCTTTGCAATCTCGGCTCATCAATCATGATGACTATGCTGATTTTGAAGGTGGGCCTATGAAGAATAAAAGAGATGTTAGTAATAAATAATTAATCTCGTATGTTAGATGTTTAGTTTGATGTTTAGCTTGTAGACAGTTTCAAACTGTTGTATTCAGTTGTTTCCATTACCAACCGTAAATGGTCCAATGTATGTTATTTAATACATTAATAAGAGATCAATTGTAGCGTTCTCTGTCCATTATATTTTGTATTCTTCTTTCTATATTATTTTCATGGCATCAGAGCTTTGGGTTGCAAGAAGAGATTGTTGCTGCATGCGCCCACTTGCTGACCTTGTGTGAAGAATATAGTTGGAACATTTTGGTGATCCTCATAAAGTTTCCAAGACTGCTGCAATATAAAGTTCCCAGGTTTGCTGCAATAATTATCAGTTTGTTCGGTAATTTTTTGAAAGATAATTTTTCTTATCATTACTGAGTACAAAATAGATATTCTATTTGGAGTTTAGAAATTAGTTTTTACAACATTATGTGAATGTAAAGCTAATGTGGAGAGAAAGTTCCATGGATAAATTGGTTATATTTGGAAAAGTAAATTTTGTGAATTTCTGGAGTTGCAAATTTTTTTTACTTTGCAAGTGATTAAACAAAGTTTTTTTTAATCCAAGAGTTATAAGAAAAATTGGTTGAAATTTGAAAGTTAACATTGGAATTTATGAAAGATTGGTTTATTTAAACCTGGAAGTTATATCAAATTTTTATTGTGGCTGATTTTTGTGAATAAAACCAATGTCTTCTCGTTCTTGGTCAATTCAGGCACCAACTTTAGTTGGTCCCAACTATGATTTTTGGAGTGAGAAAGTTAAAGCTATTTTGCAAGGTCAAGGATGTTGGGATTGTGTTGAAACAGGGTTTATAGAACCTGATTCAAATACTATTGCAATCATGTCTGCTGCTCAAAGAAACAAATTAGAAAAACTTAAACGAAAGGAAGGAAAAGAAAAATCATGCATTTTAGTTTCATTGGATGATTCTATATTTCCTAAAATCATTGGTTCTAAAAGTGCTAAAGAAGCTTGGGATATTCTTAAAATGGCTTATAAAGGTAATGATAAAGTAAAAACTGTTAGAATTCAAACCCTTAGAACTCAATTTGAAATTCTCAGAATGGTTGAATCATAAAGTGTTGATTAGTTTATGACTAAAGTTACGGGTATTGTGAATCAACTTAGAATTAATGGTGAAAAGGAATTGACTAATCAAAGAGTTGTTGAAAAAGTTCTAAGAAGTTTACCCAAGAAATTTGAAATGGTAGTCACTGCTATTCTTGAGTCAAAAGATTTAACTAAATTTTCTATAGAAGAATTGACTGGTTCACTGTTATCTCATGAAGCAAGGATGAACTTGGATGTTGGTACTTTAGATCATGCATTTCAATCTAAAATTTCCATGGACAGAGGAAGAGGCAGAGGCTTTCGTGGAAAAAGAGGACGTGGTAGAGGACGTTCTCAGTTAAGAGATAAATCAGAACAAACAAAGGAAAAGTCAGAGCAGTCAGGATCATCTTCGCAAGATCAGAAATTCAATGTCGGTATTGTAAGAAGTATGGTCATCATATATCTGAATGTCGTAAGTTGCAGTATAAACATAAAGCTAATGTTATAGAAAGTGAAACATCTGATGCAATGTTTCTTTCATGTCAAGTTTCTGAGCAAGTTCTTGACAAAAATATGTGGTTGCTAGATAGTGGATGTAGCAATCATATGACTCGTCACAAAGATTTGATTTCTAATCTTGATAGATCTGCTACTACTACAATTAGTTTGGGTGATAATCATTTAGTCAAAGCTTCAAGAAAAGGTATTGTGCAAGTTTTAACAAAGCATGATGAAGTGAAAAATATTTATGATGTTTATTATGTACCAAATCTCAAGCACAATCTATTAAGTGTAGGACAACTAATGGCGCATGGTTATGATATTAATTTCCACGACACTTAAAGCAAAATCTTTGATCCAAATAGAGAATTTGTTGCAAAAATATATATGACGAAGAGCAGACTGTTTCCATTAGAAATGCGAAGTGGAAATATGTATGCATGTAATGTTGCTAATGCAAATGAAACTGAATTATGGCATTATCGCTATGGTCATTTACCAGTCAAAAGTATGAGTTTGTTACAAAAAGAGAGTATGGTCAAAGGATTGCCTTCTTCGATTAATGATACTCCTTCTTGTGAAAGTTGCATAGTTGGAAAACATCAGTGAGATAGTTTTCCATTAGCCTCTTATAGAGCCAAAGATTGTTTAGAGTTAGTTCACACAGACTTATGTGGACCTATGCAAAATCAATCAATTGGTGGAAGCTTTTATTTTTTGACATTTATTGATGATTTTAGCAGGAAAGTTTGGGTTTATTTTCTCAAACACAAATTAGATACTTTCACATATTTCAAAGAGTTCAAGGCTGAAGCAGAGAAACAAAGTGGCAAATTTGTCAAAGTTTTGAGATCAGATGGAGGAGGAGAATATGATTCTAGAGAGTTTGTTGATTTTTGTAAACAACATGGTATAAAAAAACAAACAACTACTAGATATACTCCACAGCAAAATGGAGTGGCAGAAAGAAAGAATCGCATCATCATGAACATGGCCAGGAGTTTACTTACAGCAAGAAAATTGTCCAAAGATTATTGGGCTGAAGCAGTTGCATGTTCTGTTTACATACTGAATAGATCACCAACTTCCAGTGTTCAAGGTAAAGTACCCGAAGAAAAATGGAGTGGGTTAAAGGTAACTGTTTCTCATTTCAGAATATTTGGTTGCGTTGCTTTTGCTCATGTTCCTGAAGAACTAAGAAAAAAGCTTGATGATAGAAGTGAGAAGTACATTTTTATTGGTTATAGTGAACAGTCGAAAGCATACTGATTATATAATCCTGTCACTACAAAATTTCTAGTAAGTAGAGATGTTAAATTCATGGAAAATGAATCATGGAATGAAATGGAAAACAATACATCTCATAATCCTTTTATTGAGTTAGATGAACATCAAGCACCTATAACACACCTACCAAGATTGCAAGTTCCAAATGAAAGTAGTTCTTTATCTCACAGTGATTCAGATTCTGATCATACACATCAAAAAATGAGAAATTTGAGTGATATATATGATCAAGACGTAGCACAATTTGCATTTTTCTCATCTCAACCTACTTGTTTTGATGAAGTTGCAAAGCAAAAAGAATGGGTAGATGCAATGAATAATGAAATTGAAGCTATTGAAAGAAACAATACATGGGATCTAGTCGATCTATCTGCAGATAAAAATGTCATAGGTGTTAAATGGGTTTATAAAACAAAACTGAATGAGAAAGTCGAGATTCATAAACACAAAGCAAGATTAGTTGCCAGAGGTTTTTCACAACAACATGGCATTGATTATGGTGAAACTTTTGCACCTGTAGCAAGATTGGATACTGTTCGTTTTGTTTTGGCCATTGCAGCACAAAATAAGTGGCCTATTTATCAAATGGATGTAAAGTCTGCTTTTCTAAATGGAGTATTAAATGAAGAAGTGATTGTGTGCCAACCACATGGATTTGAAGTCAAAGGACAAGAGCATCGAGTGTACAAATTGAAGAAAGCATTGTATGGTTTGAAGCAAGCTTCGTGAGCTTGGTATAGTAGAATTGATCAGTATCTACTCAAAGATGGTTTCAGTAGGAGCAACAATGAGCCTACTTTATATATCAAGGTAAATCAGCAAGGTAAAATTCTTATCCTATGTCTTCATGTTGATGACATGATCTACACAGGAAACATGATGTTAGATGAATTTAAAGCAGCCATGAAAAGTGAGTTTGAAATGAGAGATCTGGGATTAATGAAGTATTTCTTAGGCATTGAAGTAGAACACTCTAATCATGGTATATGTATTATATGCTGCTGATATTTTAAAAAAGTTTAAGATAGAAAAGTGTAAACCTACTCATACTTCTATTGCTCTTGGCACAAAATTAAGCAAGGAAGATTTGGGCACAGTAGTTAATTCTACTTTGTATAAACAACTTGTTGGTAGTCTTATGTATCTTACTGCTACAAGACCTGACATAGCATTCGCAACAAGTTACATTTCCAGGTTTATGGAATCTCCTAAGGATTCTCATTGGAAAGTCGGTAAAAGAATCTTAAGATACATTGTAGGTACAACCACTTATGGTTTGTGGTACACAGCTTCACTAGATAGTATGCTCACAAATTACAGAGATAGTGATTATGCAGGTAGTATTGATGACATAAAAAGCACTTTAGGATATGCTTTTCTCTTTGGCAAGAATTTGATTTCATGGGCATCCAAGAAGCAACCTATAGTATCTCTCTTCTGCAGAAGCATAATACATAGCAGCAACAACAGCAGCATGTCATGCAGTTTGACTTAAACGACTTTTGATGGATTTTGGATATACAACAAAAGAACCTATTTTGATTTTTTGTGATAATAATTCTGCCATTTCCTTGTCAAAGAATAGTGTATTTCATCACAAAAGCAAACATATTGACACCAGATTTCACTTCATTCGTGAACTTGTCAAAGGTGGTGACATTTCTCTCAAGTTTTGTGGTTCTAAAGAACAACTAGCTGATATCTTCACCAAGCCTTTGGGAAGAGATGTTTTTCAATTTCAACGTTAAAATCTAGGCATAGTTAATAATGTAACTCTCGAGATTAAGAGGGAGTGTTAGAAATAAATAATTAATCTAGTATGTTAGATGTTTAGTTTGATGTTTAGCTTGTAGACAGTTTCAAACTATTGTATAACAATCCAATGTATGCTATTTAATACATTAATAAGAGATCAATTGTAGGTCCATTATATTTTGTACTATTCTTTCTATATTATTTTCAAGAGATACATGAAAGTGGTGGGATATGTTCTACATAATTGCATATTTGACATACTTGATTTGCATGTTCAGATAACTACAACCTGCGTGAAAAACTGGATACCTGAGGCTGCGGTGGTATTATTTGTTGCGTGTCATTCTTTGATGGTTGCTCAATCTATTTTGGAATAAAAATATTCAAATCAAAGGTGTGTTGATCCAGACTGTTGCAGTATTCCTGGAGTGTGTTGGAATTGAAGAACATGAGTAATTGATGAAACTGACTGACTGCTGCATGAGGAATTGATGAAAATGACTGCTGCATTAACCCTGAATGCTGGTGCAACCTCTCTTCTCCTTTGTGCGGATACTATAGTATCGCTGAATGATGATGGCTCTCATAGGGCCAACTATGAATCTCTCTCACCGTGAAGACATTATTCTCTTTTGGAGCTACCATCTTCTATTTTGAAAGACTACAGTCTCATTTGTTCATTTTAGAGACGTCTTGAAGCTTGAATGCAAGCTGTGAACTCAATGCACCTTTGGTGGTGAGAATGTTGGTGTATATTGAAGATAAATGATCGAACTAAATGATCCAGTCTTCTCCTCTAATCTATATTCTTGAAGATTGTTGCGTTTTGCCTGGATGTTGTGAGAGATTGTTTGAACACTTTCTGGGGAGCTGATTGATGAAATCTGTGTGGAGACTTGCCAATTGAGAATCGGATTAAAAACTACACATGTAGTGAGTCTTTAAGAGAGTTATTTCTATAACATGGAAATATGATGTTGCGTGAAGTATTGAGTATTTATTTCTCCTCGTGTGAAGTTGCGACCTCTATTTGAAGATGCGAACAAACTTTACTTGTGAAAATCATAGAGATATTGCATGCTACAAGATGATTGCATGGAAAAGCTCAACTTGGAGGAGCTTGAAAATACTTGGGTAAAGTTGGTTGTATATCATCTTTTCATTTCGAATCTCTACGATGGTTGTTGATTAAAGTTGCAAAATGTGTACTAGCTCATGGTATCTCTACAACACGAGCTACACCGTGACCTCTCCTCATTGAATGCATGGTGCAAGAAAACCATTGTCCAGACTTCGTTTGCTGGAAACTAGTGCAATACTGAGTTGCTGCAAGACTCATCAAAGCGTGTATGCTTACCATCGCTATCCTTCATTTATCTTTGGCTACGACCTACGACCAAGAACTACATGAAGTTTGAATGCTTTTGGGATGTGTGTTGCTACAAGTTGAATTCATTGGTTATGGAGCAACGACCTTGCTTCCAGTGCGAGCGAGAGTATTTTCATTCCTTTGTGAACTGTGTCCCATTTTTTGAAGAACTGTGATCACAATCAAGTTTTGACCAAATGTGAGATGTTGTGCATCGGAAAATTATGATTTTTGGTACGTGATAATATTTTTAAGTTCATATGTTGAGTTGTACATTGAAAATCCTCTCATGCATTGGACATTAAGGAGTACAACGTATGACATATTTATGGCAAAGATTTGATGCCTCTAGGGATCCACTAAAGAGTTTTGACTCATTCAATCGGAGTGTGGAGGTACATTGTCTTAGCATTTTTGTTGCATATTGAAGAACGTTGGAGAATATAGGGGAAACCCTAAATTTATTAATAAATTATGTAGTTTCACTCAAGCGACCTCCACGAGCTGCAACCAATCTTTTGTTGAAGAAATGCAACTTGTGAATATCGTTGTGTGGAGTTGGCATGCTTCTTCACATTTAACGAAGTAGACTATTACCGTGTGCTCAAAATGTAATTTTTGTAATCTAGGTTGATTACCAGAGGACTGCTCATGAGTTGAAGACTGTGTAAAGTTGTATTAGTCTTCGTTGATATTTCTCTGAAGAGTTTTTGCATATTGAGAGAAGATTGCTTTGCAGCACTGGAGTTGTTATTTGCTGCATTAAGTGAATATGAATAGTTTGAACTGGTGGATATTTCCCATTCGTGGAAAAGCGGACACCTTTTCCAATATGCCTCAAGGAGCTACTTGGTGGATATTTCCCATTCATGGAAAAGCGGACACCTTCAACCAATATGCCTCAAGGAGCTACTGCTGATTATTGATGATCACGTTTGACCGATGCAAACTAAACATTTGTACCAGCATCATATCCTTGCACAAACTTGTTATTTGGTTGTTGCAGCTAAGCATTGAACCTCATCAAATTGAAGACCGAAGTCTACCTTGCATAAGATTTAATATTTGATTTGCTAGTCTTATGTGTATAAGTATTTTGTAAGTAAAGAGTTGTGCGGAGAGAAATTTGATTTCTTTGCTCCAGTATTTTGTAAGTAAAGAGTTGTGCTTGAAGCATTGGAAATATGTGAAAATATTTTTGTTACAATACAACCTTGTACATAATTTGCAGAGTCCGTTGTGATTGCTCACCGACAAGACTGAGTTTGCAGCCTATTGCATACTGCTGCATAATTGAATTTGTATGTTGCAGAATTAATTATGTGTTGTAGAATTGAATACAATTGATTGCGGTTGAATTAAATTGATATCTACTTCAGAATTAAGGCGATTGTGTTGCATAGAATATAAATTTTGCAAACATTTCAGAAATTGTTGGCTGACTGTTTGGCTATTTGGCTAATGAATGACAATATTAGACTTCCATAAAAGTATTGGGAGTGATTGTATAGATTGTGTAGAGATTATTGCATGTTATTGCTGGGCAGTATGAAGAAATTTGCAGATATGAAACTAGTAAGTGTGCAATTGCTTCAATAGAAGAAAATTGCAAAACAAGATCCACATCATTTCATTTATAGCAGATTACTCAATTCAACCATCATACATGTAACTTGCAACTGTGTCTGTTTGTAAGTTCTTGTGTAGTTTTGGTACTTGCTTGTGTTTTGTAAGTATCAAAATCAAAAGGAATAAATTGAATTGTGTATTGTATATGGGTGCTTGTTTTTGTTGTGACCCACACCCCTTACATTTTAAGGTTGAATTTGCTGAGTTGTATTTGTAAAGGGCGGAGCTACAAGAATCCCTATGTATTATCCTCTACCTAGACTTCTCCTCTTACACTTGACAGGGGGACATTATGTAAGCTTCAAGTTTCAAATCCTTCTTCTAATAATTACTAGCACCCATGGCCTTATTCAAGTATGTTAGAGCAAGCAAGCTTGAGCCATAGATAATTTCAAAGGACATATTTAGTGAGAAAACCACATAGACAGAAGATAAGAGAAACAGTTTTAGAGTTGTCATGTATTTTGTGTCTAGTTGTGACACCTTGAGACTCTCCTCACTTTGAGTGTTCTCACGTGTTTTGTGTCTAGTTGTGACACATTGAGGCTCTCATGTTAGAAAAATAGGATCCCAGAGAAATACGAATAAATAATAAACAAGATGCAAATATTAAAATACATTACAAGAGAGGCACAAATATAATTTGGTTCACCCAGGATGGGCTACTTCCACACAAAAATTGGCAGCCCCTTATTATTATACCATCCATCAAAATGAATGGATTCAAAGTACAGCAACCCCGCTGCACTTGAAGGGATTCAAGCGATAGGGATTCTTTCAATCAGTCCTTTCTCTGTTTCTTGTCTTGAAACTTGGTTACAATACTTTTCTATGTAGGAGTCATTGGTTTACATTCTCTAGATACATGTCCATGGTTATTGCATTTGTAACATTCTACGCCATATCTTTGTAGAGGTAAAAATGAGTTAAGGTTTCTCTCTTTTGGATTGTTACTAGGTGCATTCTTCTTATAGGAAAGAAGCTTTCCATTTGCTTTGCAATTCAGGGCTTTATGTACAAAATTATTACAATAGTAGAAATGACCAAGAAAGATTTGCTGATACCTACTTGACATTGGTCTTCTAGGCATCATATTTATTTTATGTAAAGGAGAAGCAAATTTATGTCCATCTTTCTTTTTAATTGGACTCATAAGTGCAACAACATAACTCTTTTTGTCATATCCTAATCATGTTTTGTCACTTGATGGTCTTTGGCTATTTAGGATGTCATCTAGATTCTTTGAGTTGTTCTCAAACTTTGATTTAAGAGGTTCTTCATCAAGCTTATTAGGCCCTCTTCAATCTTCTTGGCCTATTGAAGCTAGGTCTTCAAGTCAACAATGATTTTGTTTGACTCTTTGTTCTTCATTTTGCTCTTTCTCAATTCTTCAAGAGCACTTATGAGTTCAACTTTTAGGTCCACCTCTCCTTCCACATCTCATTCATCATCTCGAGTCTCTATAACCATGAATAGAATTTCCTTTTCCTCATGTTCACTTGATTCTTCATCTTCACTATCTTCCATGGTGTAAAAGGTCTTCTTCTTTTCATTAACCTTCTTCTTGTTTCCTGCTTTCCTCTTCTTGAACTTCTTAGAGGTTTCTCTATCATCAATATCATCCATTTTAGGATAGGTGCATTTTGAGGAAAAATGTCCAATTATTCCACTTCACTGTTAGCTTTCCTTTGTACATGCCAGTACCTCTTTCAAGTTTCTTGATGAAAAGAGATTCTTCATCATCTGAGTGGTTCTTGGGTAAGACTTCAGATTTCTTTGACTCTTTTGTGGCTTTAAATGTTGCCTCTTTTCTTGATGGTTAATTTTGTCCTATTATAATCTCAATCTTTTACTGTAGAAACTTTGGGGTTATACCTTGTTGGTAGGGTTCTTAGTACTTTTTCAACTACTTCTTTCTCCTTTATTTCTCCTCCCAGACCTTTAATAGCATTAATGATTTCATATACTCTTAGAAGATATTATGCAATATTTTTTTCTTCTTTCATTTTTAGACTTTCAAACTACCCTTTGTTTGTTTGAAGTTTGAAATTTTTGACTTTGTAAGCCCCTACATAAGCAAATTTTATTTTTTCTCAAGAATGTTTGGCTGTCTTACATTTCATGACTTTAACAAACACTGAATCTGCCAATCCTTTCAAAATTGCATTTAAATATTTTGCATTGGATTCATATTCATATAGTTCATCTCTATATGTAGGTAGGTTGTCTCGTATTTTATACCCTTTTTCAACAGAACTTCAAATTTTGCATTCAAGAGACATTAGATGACATCTCATTTTTACACTCCAAAATGCATAATTATTTTCGGTAAATAATGGAGGTCTGTTAGTAGCTAACCCTTCTTGATGATCCATTCTAGTTTCAATTAGGTACTTCCTTCAAGTGGTTTATACTGTAGTGAAGTATCCTTCTCTGATACCAATTGTTGGTTTATCCAACAATACTAAGAGGGGGAGGGGGTGAATCAGTATTGCCTTCTTTTCACTTTATGAAAACAATTAGTATAAGATAAAAAATGAATCAAACAAGTTAGGGCACAAAATTTTATCGTGGAAACCTCATAGAGAAAACCAAAAAACTAGACTCACTAATAAGATGATTTTTACAAAATTATTTTTCTACTACTACAGATAGGATGCACCCACACCTTGTTTTTTGTCTGCTACAACGGACAAGGATGCACCAATGCCTTATATTTTTCTACCTACACCAACAGATAAGGATGCTAAAACAACCATGTACTCCAACCACTACTGGAAGGAGGAAAAAACCTCCCTGCAGGATTGAACCCTTCCTAGCACCACCCTACCTCCCTAATTTGTTCTTTTTCTTCAATTCCATTACTGACTATTCTTCACTTCATTGGTCTCTGTCTTATCTTGCTGTTACATTGATCTGGATTGCAGAGTCATATTTCTTCCACTTCCAACTTAGGTTTAAATACTTATTCATCATGTATTTGAACCATTGTGTCTTTTTGTCATTGTGTCCCTTCATTAAAACCTTTTTACCAATGAATCTTTTCATGAACTGGTGCCAAACATCTTTAAACCCTGTTTTGGCAGACCTATAACTTTGTCTTCAAGAACCTTTTAGGAGAAATAATACCATGGTCATGTGCACACATCAACAAGCTACATCATGACGGTATCATATTATTTTTATCAGTATCCTACAAAATATGGCTGACATTTTACTAGGGAAACTTAGACCGATTTTTCAATACTTAGTCAGTTTTCAGTGTTTCTGCAGGAGTTTCAACAAATTTCCCAAAACCTCATTTTGGTAGACCTGTAACTATTTCTTCAAGCGGGTTTTAAGGGAAATAAGACCATGGTAAGATACACACATTAACAAGATAAAACCAGTTGGTCTCATATAATTTTTATCAATATCTTACAATATATGGTGGAAATTTTATTGAGGCCACTTAGGCAGATTTACCAGAATTGAAACCGTGCAAATCATGCGAGAAATCACTTTTGGAAGACTAATAACATCACCTTCAGAGACTGTTTTCACAAACCAATAATATGGTTATATGCATAAGACAAAAATATAGGTATGTATCCTTAGAATAATTTAATTCATTACATACAAAATATAACATGTATTTTACAGAGGCCCCTTAGGTAGATTAAGAATAATTTATACTTAGTCAAAATTTCAGAGTTTCAGTAGGTTGCCATACTTCTATAGAATGGTGTCAAATTGTAACAATGACTTCATGAGAGGTCTAGAACACCATCATATGGATTTGCAAGCTCATCACACATTCCACATGTCATATCATCGCATTCTTTGTTATTCATTTTTCATTAACGAACTCTCATTTTCCTGTACTTAGTCAATTTTCAGAGATTCAACAAGTTGCCATACTTTTACAAAATGGTGTCAAATTATAAAAATGAATTCATAAGAGAACTAGAACATCATCATATGAATTTGAAACCTTATCACACATGTCACATCATCATAAATGTCATGTCATTTCATTTGTCATTAATGAACTCCTTTGACATCAATGGAAACCATACTCAACACTCATATGATTTCCCACCACAACAAAACTATTGACTAGGCAGGGCCCTCTTCCTCTAGTGGGGTATAACCATCAACTTTCGGTGGCAGAGGACCATCTATTTCTGGGGATAGACTGAAATCCCATTATCCCTGTATTGAGCCACATGTGTGCATGATGTGTGGTCTAGCCTCCTATGGTCGTGGACCAACACATGGTACCTTTACGATGACTTCCGGTCATGTAATGAATTTGTTAAAACTCTAATGTCGTTCAATTTATTTTTTTCATATTGTACACATATTAAAATATTCTTAATACATACAATTTTTAATCTTGAAGGAGCTTGATGCCTCTACAGGGGGTGGTAGTGTACCTGGTGTTGTCGTATTTAAGGAAACAACAACCAACACTAGGGTCATATTTCAACATGTCATTTTGTTAATATGTGTAATTTTGTCAATACATGTTAGTTCATTAATTTTTTAGATGGTCTATTTTTGTTGTTGTTGAATTTGTAGGTACCACATTCTCAACAGGATGCAACAGACATTGATTTGAGTGAATCCCCCCTAGGTGGATTCTATGATTACCTCAAGAATGTAAGTACAAGGCTAATGAATTAATATTTTTCAATTTTTTTTATCTTACTGTACTCCTTTATAGATTGCTAATATTTATAATTTTTAAACTTGCTTGTGTTATCTGGTTCTGTAGAGGGGCAAGAATTTGCTAGCAGTGATCTTTCCCATGGGGGAGATATGTCCCAGGAAGAGGTAAGTATATTAAAACATGTTAGTTTTTTCAATACATCTTATATCATTCATTTATGTCTAACTATGAAAACACTCTGTGACTGCAGGTATAAAATGCAAATGACTGCACCACCTCTTAGTTTGGCTCGCCCCACAGTCCAAATACAGTTATGGGTTTTCTTTACACAAAATGGCCCTCTTCTGTAAAAAGAGAGGGTGTCCATGATCACGGATTTACTGATTCCACATCAATGTACACATAGCCTTCGATGACAATTGTTGGTTAGATTTCAATTCACTCCACAACTTGTTTTTCTTAATGTTTTTTCCACATGTTTACAACATCAAGATGGAGAATCCTTATAATACCCCCAAAATATTGATGGCACCATGGAGCGACCATTATCCCTATAACCTCCATGGTTCTTAGCAAAGGAAACAAATAAAATATTTAGTAAGTTATATATAATGTGCCTTGGGATTAATTTTGTGGACAATGAATTAATTAGTTGGGAATTTAATAAATGTGGGGATGAATCTAGTTGCAATAATTCCTATGTTAATTTTACTGATGAATTCCCCATGAGTAAATTATTTTTGGGATAATGTGAATATGAGATTACTAGGAGGGTGCACTTAGTAAAATTGGATAAGTCTTGGACCTTGGAAAGCTTGCTAAAAATGAGAAAATACCCCCAAGCTAAAAATCTATGCAAAGCAGGAAAGCACTGGATTTTGGGCAGAAAAGTAGGAAATTAGGCAAAAGCAATAAAGTAGGGAAAACCATGATAAAAGTATGAAAATACAGAAAAGTAGGAAAAACAGAAAGAAAACAAGGAAAAAGCAGCACGCAAGAAAAGAAGGAAAGTCAGAGATAAAGAAAAGGAACAAAGCAACTTTCCTATCCAACTCATGAGGGCGCGTTGGCCAAGGAGATTGATCAAGAAGCTTCCTCTTATATAAAAATATGCAATATTGCACCATTCATATATTTTTCTAGTTTCAATATTGAATTGAGATCTATGAGCTTCTCTGGCTTGGGAGATGTGCCCCCAATCTCAACTAGAAGGTGTGCCCTAGCTTCTTTTCTAGTCATATGTTGAGATTAAACGATTTCATCCATTGATGTCTATTTTTTTCAATTTTTAAAATATAATTCTAGTCAAGTTAGAGCTCTTGTAGGAATCGAAGAGTTCGGTGTCCGAATCTCGTAGCAATTCTACTCTTCTTTCCCATACTGTGATGCTTTATTCCTGGGAAGGCTATCTCTGAGCATCCCGTGAGACTCATTTCAGCCTACATTGATTATATTTGCTGTTATTATGTATATTTTCAATTTCTGCATCAATTCGAATTAGTTTTTATTAAGTTTCATATAAGTTTATGCTACCTACTTTAGATTTCTACATGAATTTGACTATTTTTCCAGTGGTTTACATAAAAAAGTCAAAACTCAACGAATTTCCTTCATTATTTTTATGATAGTTAATTAACATGATTATTAAGAAATTCCATGTCTGAGATTAAGAATTCACGAGCATCACTAATTGTTTGGGAAGCTCAGAAGTTGTCCCATTTGAGTAGTCCAAAATACTAGTTTGCTTGATGCAAACCTTTCAGCCTCCCAATTCGATTTCATACCTGCATAAACTTATTTTTGTTGATAAATAACATCATATCATTCTTCCCTTATTCAATTCTCTTCACCATTGGATACTGGGAAGTGACATGCAAAGGTTTTAGTTTGCATATATTGGGGTGCCCAGGAGCCTTTCGAGGAGAATTCTACCTCGTTGATGTTTGAAAGATAAAATGTCCCACTACATTATGCATAGGAACCTGATCTATCACAAACCTCTTCCTTTTCTTGGTTTGGACCTACCTCCTTGATTCTGACACCATTGACTAAAGTGATTTAATGATCAATATGATTTGAGTTAATGATATTATACCCGCAATCAACCTTTATACCAAGTTTGGGGTAGTTTGGGTTGAGTCTTACAGTGTATATTTCAAGTTTCATTAAAACTAGTCATTGGTTCCCTTGTGAATTTGCATAGTGTGCCTTAGTCCCAGAAAGGTTCACCATAGTGGTATCATATCATGCTCCTCTGCACTTATGAGAAACTAGACCAAGATCCATATAATTCCAAATAAAGATATATTTCATATTACACTCTCAAGTTGTAGTCATGAAGCTAGTCCTAATTATTGAAGATGAAGACTTCTGGACATATGAGGAAGAACTCACCAACATAGATGGAGGCCTTCCTCGAGATGAAGATGGTTACTTTTGTAACCATATCTATGATGGGGACATTATTCCTTGTCCACCAAGGTCTAAATTTGTTTATGATCAAGTGAATCCAAGAAGGGATCAATTGGATGACCATACATTGGATTCACATTCTTCCTATTTGATGAAATATTTTGGACCCTCTTCAAGGAGAGTCTCTAAGAATTTTGATCTTAAGAAAACCACGAAAGGAAGTATCATAAATTTTCTTGGAGAAGTAAGATCCAATGACAAACCATCCTCCAAAGGAGAAGAGAATAAATCTTATAGAGGAAGAACATAGTAGCTATTCTAATGAATGCATTGAGAAGGAAGAAGAAGAAGAGTTTGCTTGTTTGAGTCACATTCATTGGAAGAACGAAGAGGAGATACAAAGGTTTCATCCCTTGGTAAAATACCATATTTTGAAAGATCCTCTTTGTGAGCCACACTATTTCGGTGGATCACTAAAGGAGAGTGAAAAGAAGATCATAGTAGCCAAGGATATTTTTGTTGATGACAATGATTTGGTGTCAAGATGTTTTTGGAGAGATTTAGAAGAAGGATTGGAAGGAGAATATTTCTTGGGATATTTTGAAACTATGAAAGAATCAATGGCCAATATGAAGTAAAACTACATGAACTTTCTTTCATATTGAAATCATCTTCTTAAGTGATAAAAAATTATTATCATGCACTCAAGAGAGAGGAAGATGAAGCAGAAATCCTTGGTAGTGAATTGAAGGTTGCATATGTTACTTTGGAGAGTATCCAAAAGGATCTTAAGGAGTCAAAGTTGCATATCCATCAAATTCAAAAGGATTTGAATGTGCCACATCTTTCGTCTTGAATGGACGAAAATACATTGGGCATGATGGAGGAAACTCATGTGGAGGATGAACATGAGAAATTCCCATATTTGCACCGAGTGTTATTGAAGGTGGATTCATATTTCTTCTCCAAAACGACTAACGATCCTATGTGTGTGGCTGATTGCAAATGTCATGATTTTAATGGACTTCATCCACATGGTAAGCATGATGACTATTCAGTGATACAAGTTCCTGTGAGGAAGGAGGACATAAGAGACATTGTTCAAGCACTTGATGGGATGAAAAAGGATAGCGAGAAATTTCTTGAGGAGATTCCATATGAATTAACCAACAAAGGTATTTATTTATCCAAGGATTGGGTAGATAATGCATGATAGAAATGGAGGCCTAGGAATGTGCAAGTATTGCTTGCAACTATGATGAATTGCTTGACATGCATGCCTTAGAAGAGATTCCTCATGAGATGCCTATATGGAGAGAAGATTTAGTTATGAAGAATAAAGTTTATGTATGGAATCCCTTGTATACTTTCAGTACACATACGTCCATGGATTGGGTGTGCAAGTACAAGAAATGTTTCAAACTACCATGCAAGAGAAAACCATCTTGCATACAAATCACGTTGGGTGCAGCAGAGCATGCAAGCATTGTCAGCTTGTAAAAGAAGAAATTGAAGCATGGTTGGATCTAATTGCATATGTTTTCCAAAAGATGGGAATTGATGGATCTCTAATATGGACATGGGATCCTGGTACCCTATGGATTGATAAGTTGATCCAGGTGACTGAAATATTGAGAATACTGCAACATGAACAATGGGATCCTGGAGGACAATCTAGATTTTATTTCCAACAGTCTATCCATGAGTAGCATGGGTATGGTTACCTGCATGGGGAATCCTATTATGGATGGAATCACTATTTTCCTGTTGGGTGGATTGGGAGTCTTCACAAGAATCTATGTGTTGTAGATAAGGATGGCATGATAAGGTTCTCTACAGCCTTACCCCTGGTAGACCCCAGATAAAGAAGATGAGCACTTATTTGAATGGGTAAGTGAGAGAAACCTATTGCAATAAATAATGAAAATGTACAATATAACATAAATAACAGAACACAAAATAAATTTATTGATCGCATGCCACTTCGAGGGGGAAACCTCCTTTGAGAAATCTCAATACAAATAATTTATGGATCCTTCATTGGCCTCAACACGTACTTATATACTAAGTCTAATCTAAATGCCTATTATTCCCCATGAATGTGGCATAAACACATACTTATATAGTCATGGGATGAATAACAAAGTGAGTCCAACAACAATATACTAACAAATTAAAGAGAAGGGTTGTCATAGGTTCCTAACATCCCCTCCCTCTTAGAAAAGATTTGTCCTCAAAGATTTAGATGTGGAGATTGCTGTCGAATCTCAAGGAGTGGTTCCCATGTAGCATCCTCTGGTTGCATGTCGTGCCACTGAATTAATAGCTTTGTGATGGATTGAGAGAAAAGCTGATGAGTGTGCCTATTTATGATGGCCTCCGACTCCAAAATGATGAATCCTTCGTTATCGAGTTCTGGTAAAACTGTTTGTGCTCTGATGTTGGTGCTAATAACTTTCTTAAGACAAGAGACATGAAATACTAAGTGAATGCAAGAAGAAGGAGGAAGTTCCAATTTATAAGCAACAAAACCAATCTTCTTAAGAACCTTATATGGGGCATAGAAATTTGGACCCAACTTATGACACCCTTTGATTTTCAGGTAGGATTCCTTGTAAGGCTATAGATGAAGAAAAACCATATCACCGACCCGAAAAGTGCACTCAGAACGATGCAAATCGGATTATTGTTTCATTCAGTTTCTTGTCATGTGAATATTGTCCTACTAAATGTGAAGAATATGATCTCGGTTTCAGAGAAATGTGTCAACTTCCTGAACTGGTTCAGTGATGGGGGTGTATGGAAGGAGCAAAAGCGGTGCATGGCCATACAATGCTTCATATTAACTCATTTAAGATGTGACATGGTAGTAGGTATTGTACCACCATTCATCGAGAGGGATCCAATTTTCCCACCTATGTTGTTGTTTAGAGGTGAAGGAACAAATCTAAGTTTCCAAACATTTGTTGAAAAATTCATTTTGACCATCTGTTTGTGGGTGATATTGTGAACTCATATTCAGTTTGGTGCCAGTGTGGCGAAATATTTTTGTCCAAAAATGACTTGTGAAAGTTGCATTGCGATCTGGGAGAATGGATTTCATGAAGATGGAAGATATGGTCCATGAAAATTTGTGCAACTAGGGGAGGTAGTATATGGATGGATGAAGGCACAAAAATGACTATATTTGGAGAGGCGATAACCCACAATCAAGATCATTGTCTTACCTCCAGATTTAGGGAGCCCTTTAATGAGATCCATAAAAATATATGTCCAAACTCATGTAGGAATGGGAAGGATTCGAGCACTAGAAGGTATCACATTCAGCCACCAACTGTTGAATTTCCATTTTCATTCCCTTCCAAAAGAAGTTGCATCATTCTGACTCATACCTTTTGAGGAGCCTAGAGTGTACTACCAATGGAGAAACATGGAGTTCATAGAAGATAGCCTGTTGAATATCTATGCTCCAGGGAAGCAGTAGATGACCCTTGTATCTCAGAGAAGCACAATTCAAAGAGTAATGTGGTACAACAGAAGGGTTATTGGTCAACCATTGGATGATTTCAAATAATTAAGAGTCAATGACATAGCCTTGCTGAACATATTGCAACCAATTTGAAATAGGCATAGAAATAGATGAAAGAGAAACATAGTCATCAAATGTGCGAAAAGTCATTTTAGGGATATCATCCTCATGAACTCGAATTTGGTGATACCCAGAACGAAGATCCAACTTGGAAAAAAATGAGCACCATGAAGCTAATCAAGAATCTCATCAACAACAAGAATTGGAAACCTATCCTTGATTGTGATGTGATCAAGTGCTCGAATATGAATGCAGAGGCGCCATGACCCATATTTTTTTCAGACAAAAAGAACTGGTGAAGAAAAGGAACTGGTACTAGGGTGAATATTACCTTGCTTCAGTAAGTCCCAAACGAGCATCTCAATCTCCATCTTTTGGTGAAACGGGTAAATATAGGGCTTGATGTTGGGAGGGACCCTTCTAGGAAGGAGTGGAATATGATGGTCCTATGGTATTGAATGTGGAAATCTCACTGGTTCAACAAAGACACATGCATATCGATCCAAAATTTATTGTAGATCCAAGGGAGTAGTGGAGGTTTCTAATGGTTGCATTTGAATGGAATGGAGCCAAGCGATGACACCATGTGAATTCTTCTTAAGGTGTGTTTCCATGCTTTGTGAATTGATGATGCCGAGAGATCCTAATTTTATTCCCTTCAATGTGTGTTTTTTTCCATTGACTAAAAATTGCATCCAAAATTCTACAAAATCCCATAAGATGGGTCCAAGTCTGCGTAACCATTGAGCTCCCAAAACCACATCAAATCCTCCTAAGGGAATGACAACATGTAGGAGTGCAAGTTGTAATATCCATTAGAGATACACACATTGATACACTCCCACTTGCAAGGTAAGGTTCCCCCATTGGAAATCGCGAATTCAAAGATGGAGCAAGGATGGACAAAATAATTGGCCTGATTGACGATCTGAGGGTCAATGGAGTTATGAGTGCTACCTGAATCATGAGCATTGTAAGAGGGAGATTCTTGAAGAAAACCTTCACCCACATAGATTTTTGGGTGGTGACTCTAGCTAATGCATGGAGAGATATCTCTCGGTGGTCATCTTGAGAATGAGGGTCAATAGGTGCCCGCAGATTGGCGACCTTATGATATAATGGATCCTAACAATCTTCATAAATTTCAGGTGCAAGTGGAGAATCCACATCCAAGAGATAAATATTTTTCTCATCACATCTATGTCCCTGGGTGAATTTCTTATCACAATTATAACAAAACCTTTTTCTCTATGTGCCCGCATCTCGGCTTCAAACAAATGATTGATAGGAGTGGTTCTAGGAGCTGGCGTGATTGGAGGTATTTGGGAAACCATATTTATGAATGGAACAAAAGTGGATTTGGAGTGTTGTTGAGCTATGATATTGTCCTCCGTCAACTTATCCCAACCATAGGGATTCCATAATTGTGTTGGAACATAAAATTTTAACCTCAGATCAGATTGCATCCTTCAGACCACTGATAAACAACTCCTGTAGAATGCATTAGATAATCCTTCTATGTGATTCGTCTATTCCTTAAATTTTGTCTGATACTCTCTCACCGTGTCAGTTTGGTGAACTTAGTGAGTGATCTTGTGAAGTCATCAAAATAACTAGGTCCAAATCATTGCAAAAGGAGTTGACAAAAATATGTCCATTTTGGTTCTTCATGAGCCTTGATGTACCAAAAAAACCATTGAAGGGATTCATGTACCAAATGAAAGGATACAAGTCGGATTTTGTTGACATCAAAAGTGTTATGAAATATTGTTATGCTCTGTATATCCAACCAGTAGGATCATCACCATTGAAGCAAGGAAAATCAATCTTTGGCCCACGAAAATTGTTGGAAGAGGAGAACCTAGTGTCTGCAGAAGAGTCTAGTTGTCGTCTATTGTTCATGGATGAATGCTGAAGATGGAGGCCAATAATTTTTTAATCAATACCTTGGAGTTTGGTCTTGAGGGAATCAAGTTTGTATTCCATTTGTTTGTTTTCTCTTGCGCGAGTGACAACCATAACCAGTTTTTTTTTTTGGGGAATGAGTAGATAAACAAAAACATAATTTTTTTAGAAAAGGAAAATATGGAGTTTAGAAAAATTTGACAGGTAATTAGGGGTTTACTAGGTCTTGGAAAATTTCTGAGAGACAAGGAAGAAAAAAATGGGGATTTCAGAAGCAAGGTGAAATAATGGGAAATTTTTTCAAAGAGGGACAAAGAAGTAAAAATAGGAAACGAACACCGTGGTGAAATTTGAAGGCAATTGGGTGATAATTGAAGCAGTTATGGAAAACCCTAAAAATAATGTGGGATTTTTGGCTTCTGAAAGTGGAATTTGGGATAGGGTTCTCAAGGAAGAAATATGAAGAATGGAATTGCAGGGGTTCTAGTGAATTTTCAAGGGAATCAGAGCTGAAGTAAATAATATATGGAAAAAAAACATATATATAAACACACACACACACACACACACACACAGATATATATATATATACCGATGGAATTGATTTGTGATGGATATGGACATATGCAATCTACTATATATCAGCTGGAAATAGATATGGACCCTAGGTGTGTTCGTCTTCTTAAAGGTTCATAGGATTCACCTAGCCACCAATGTTTACTAACGACTTGGGTATTGGGGAAGTACCCCTCACTCCACGACTCAGGTAAAGCTGATAATCACTTTTCCATGAACGAAATATCTTAGTTTACCTCATGGGTGGGAACTGGTCAATCAGGTAGGGGCCGTTTCCCTTTCCACTGGTAGGTACTCTCAATGGAAAGCTACTTCGACGTTATTGTGGTACTCCTCACAATTATTTTTAGGGATATGCCAAAGTATTTCCCATAGTTAAGCGGATAGGGGTTATTCCCTTATTTGAACTTGTAATTGAAATGAACAATATGGATGCAAAGAAGAAGAACTACCCCAATAATCACAATGTTAGGAATCCACTGCGAAAAACAATATGGTAGAAATTCCACCTAGTGATCCGAAGAAAGTGCTCTGATACCAGAAGAGAAAAACCTCCTGAAATAAATAATGAAAATACACAATATAATAGAAATAACATAACACAAAAGAAATTTATTGATCGCAGGACACTTCGATGGGAAAACCTCCTTTGAGAAATCTCAATACAAATAATTCGTTGATCCTTCATTGGATCAACATGTACTTATATACTAAGCCTAATCTAAACAACTATCACTCCCCATGAATGTGGGATAAACACGTATTTATATACTCACTAGATGACTTACAAAGCATATGTGCCCAACAACAATATACTAACAAAGTAAGGAGAAGGGTTGACACGGGTTCCTAATAGTAACTATGGTGCAAGCCCATGATTTTGTTGCTTCCTACAAGGAAGAGGAAGAGAAGGCAGTAGCATGTGAATTTCTTCCTTTAACAGAATATACATTTGACTAGAAAGTTCAATTAGTGGAGTCTCCTAAAATTCAATCTGCATGTGAGCCATTAAATGATTGGAACAAAAATGAGAAGCATGATAACATGAATGAATTTATCCATTTAGCTCAAATATCATCCCCTGGGAAGGAGATTATGTGGTATGCCCAAGATTCACTCCTAATCAAACACCCTCTTAAAAAGGGGGTAATGGATCAACAAAGTCTCACTCTACCCTACAAGCATAACAAGAGGCCCAATGGTGAAAGTGAAAGGCATACAAATGCATCTTCTAAACCAAGCGACACATGGTTTCCTTTGGACCCACTCACATCCAAAGTCATTATGATCCAAGAATGAAGTGAATTGCTTGGGAGAAAAATATTCTCTAATTTTGATCATATCCACTTTGGCCATCATCAAATTTGGATTGGAAAATAAAATTTGTAGGCAACAATTCTTGGTTGTCAATGTGGCAACTATGGATTTATATTCATGGCCATTGGCTTGATTCATGCATCCATTTATTAACACCCTTACATGAGGGGAATATACAACATGCAGTTTGGTGAGTTTGTATTTGCTTCCATTGATAGTCCCATGATTCATTGTAGAATGTTGGAGAGTTATTGTCTCAATTTGGAAGTTGCATGGTACACTTAGGTAGAACACTAATTTTTTGATAAGTTGCTTGAATGTGAGATTGGATGAATTAAGACAATATGTCTTGATCTTATGTTTGAGCAAGGCAATGTTGGTGCCTACATGAAATGGCTTTGGCCTACTTTTATTTGGCCCTTTTCCAAAGACATGATCAAGATAAGAAGAGCCATTGGATGTGATGCACCTTGTACAAGGTATCTCCATTTCATTACAAATATGGTTGTCCAAGTTAGAAGAGGATTTTATTTTTGGGATGGGATCTCATGAAAATTTCATAAAGGAATGAAGGAAGTGGTGATATGCTTCCCTATGTTTCCTTTCATACACTTTACTCCATCATGGATGCTTGAGGGTGATGCTTGGGGAGTAGGAACATGGTTGGATTTGATGAAGAATGGACATCTAATGGCTTATGAGAGTAAGTTATTGCAGTCCCATGAGACACAATTTGTTCCATAAGAAGAAGATGTTGGCTAATAGGTATGCATTAGTTAAGTGCATATTCGAGGTTGATAGGGAACCCACAAGATGGAAACCACCAAGATTAGCATATGAGCTTCTGGATGGGATAATTTATGAATATAAACACATGATATCCATCCACTACCATGTTGGTTCAGATGGATTATTTACATGTTTATGACTTAGCTTATATTATCTTGTGTTATGGTTACCATTTGCTCTTATACTCATTCTTGTGACATGTTTTAGCATTTAGTGTCATGATCTGGAAGTCATATAAATATGTGGACTTGGATGTATTAATATTATGTATTGATGTCCCTACTTAGACCTGGAAGTTCTTGATCTATACTCATTGGTTTTACCCTCCTTAGGGAGAGTAGATGTAGTCATTGTCACCATACTTTGGCTTGCTAGAGTTGGTTTCATTATTCATTGTTTCCACCCATCCATTACCTTCTAGTTATGTTATCAACCCAACCTACTACTTGACTTATGGCATGGAGGACCTTTTCTCACTAGAGCCTTTGTTGGACAAGCCTCCCTATTATTTGCGTCTCGGCTCTGAGTTGCCTAGGTTGTGTTGGATAACCTGAAACAAGTAGCGCTTCCATCAATACAATGTATTTGGAAATGAAATGAATATCTTATGAAAAATCCCATTCATGAAAAGTACTATTTTTAAACATACGTGAATGCAAGGCTAGCCTAATGAAATTGACTTTGAAGTACAATGAAAAGAATATCTTAATACATCCATTAAAAGTAGTGTTTTTCAACATACATGAATGCATAAAGCCTATATAATAAAAATCCATGTCGTAAAAACATGGACCAAGGCTATGGAAAATCAAAGGCCCAAAAAAGCAATGGTCCGTAAATTTATATCTAAGGATTGCTGGCCTTACTTGTATTGAGTTATATTATGAGCATTTTTCAAGGTGAATAAGCACCTCTAAAGTAACTCACCCATTTGTGAGACACTTCCATCCCCTTTGTTGTTGCTTTTCCATCATATGCTAGAGTGAGTATTCCCTTTCCATATCTGAAGTGTCACAATGTCGAGTTGGTGGTCATCCTTTTCCATAGCCTTGTAAATTTTTATCCTTCACCCTTCACTAGCAAATTGATTACAACTATGAAGTGAGTATGATCTTGAAAGTTTGGACTGAGTTATAGCTAATAAATGTAAACCTTATATATTTGGTTGATAGATCGCCAGTGAAATTTTTATTATTACTACTTGAATGATTTGTAGAGCATGTCTTAGCCTTTGAACACTTGCAGCGGATGGATGTCAGCTTGGGTTATATTATGTGGTCATTTACATAAATTTTTTTTTGTCTATCTGGGTATATTGGATATTGTAAATGATCATGTAGAGACTTATAGGGTGTATGGATATGCACCTTGGATGGATTTGGACTCTCCGATTCTAGTGAGATAACTTGTTTTCAGTTTTGGGCACTTGCATAGATGATTAGGCTCAATTTACCCTTCTGGTGTAGTTTTACTATATTGCATGACCTTTCTTAGTAGGGAGATATTTTTATTGGATCTCCTAGGGCGCTGTATGAGGCATGGGGGGTCCATCCACTTGTTTGTACCATATTACCCCCCTCCTAGAGAGTCAGGTGGGATCAGTTGGATAACATAGACACCCTAGGAGGCAGTCTCTCGCATATCACATTTCCCGAGGAAGATAAAAATAATTAAAATGGATACTGAAGAATTCGATTTGGGATTTCGAGGCAAGGAAATGGCATGGGATGAATTCTAATGATGAGTGTGATGTCTTCCACTCCTTCTCTAGCAGTTGTAGCACTTGGATGGGCTCACATCTATTTTTCGGGCATATTATATTATTTTCTGGAGCTTTTGGAGGCTCACGATTTCCTCAAGGAGTCACAATTTCAAAGTTAAAAAATTATATTATTTTTATTGTGCCATGGGGATACCCAAAGGGAGTTAGTTAACACTCCTTGGATCCACCATGTGCTTCAATTATTTTTTGTTGAGTGGGATCCCCTCTCCTAGGGTGATTTAGTCCACTTTTATATTATATTATGGTATTGATCCATGTATTGTATGTTGAGCTCATATCAATCGTTGATTAGAACATCTGTATCTTTTAATATTAGCCACTCATTTGAAAAGTGGTTAAGATTTTGGTTCTCTAATTTCTATTTAAAGGAGAGAACTTCTCATTTGTAAGGGGTCTTTGGCCCTTGGATCTGGATAATAGAAAACCTTTTCTTGTGGAAATTCTTGGATCTCCTTTACATCTGGTGTTCTTAGATGGTGATTGGAAAATATATTTCTCCCTAGAATTTGGGTATTTGTTGTGAGATCTACATATTTTTTTGGGAAACATTGTCTTGTCTATAGGAGGGCGACTTCAACTTGGGTGTTTTTGCAAGGTTTCCCCAACTCGATTGGATTTGATGTGTTTTGTATCAGGGGGTTTTCATTAGCATCAATGCGATCTATGATTTCATATTGCTATTTTTCTGTAGAATTTTATTTTTTCTCATGATGCAGCAAATCTGATATGGTTGACATTTGTTGTGTAGGAGAGAGGGCGCATTGGCTTCTTGGGGCAAAACATTGGGCACATAACTCACTCAAATTTTCTCAAATTAATCGAGATAGCATGGATCATCATCATAAATGAATATACAAGGTTTTCCAGGTAAGATCTACATGTTAGTACTTTGCTCCATATCTCAATCCATTGGCAAATGTATTTCCATTTTCATCTTAAAACCCTGAACATAAAAAACCAAAAAATATTATGGCTCAATTCGCTTGAGTTCTTGATAAACCATTTATGGGTTTTATAGATAAGGTCATACCCTAAGTGGGTATTCATCAACACTGAGCCAAAAGTGACTCCATTGGCCTAGATCTAAAAGCATTGGTCTCCAAAGCCTATTGTAACCCTCCTTTTTCCCTCTTTTATTGAAATCTGATCTTTTTTGGCAAAACCACTTTTTGGGTTTGTAGATCGGGTCTAACCCTAGGTGGGTATTCTTCAATGTTGGGAAGAAAGTGACTCCATTTGGCCCAGATCCCAAGGCACTGATCTTCAACCCTAGCGCTACCCCTCTTTTTTCCTTTTCCCCCTTGCGTTTTGAACTTTTCCTGCAGGCTCGGGTGTTTTGACACTGTCATACCTTATTTAGAGTTTATCCCTTAGTACTAGATAGCCCCAATCCTATTCTTACCTTTTCTGCATTGGTCACATTTCCCAAGGCAGTGCATATCTTTACCTTAGTGCTAGTACCTTATCCTGAGATCTAGTATTTACCTCATAGGTCATTTGTGTCCCAACTTGGATAAAATATCATATATCCTAAACCTTGATCCAAATATTTGGTTTACCTGGTGACTTCATCCATATATCTAGGGTTTCCATCACCTTACACCTTATGTACCTCAAAGTCCATTTGATATGATCTGTTGTCTGGGTCTGATCTCTCCTGTCGGGAGTAGATCTGGGTCTCCCCCATTGTTGTCTTCTGCTAAGACAACATAAAGTGAATACTGCCTCCATTGGCATGAAAACCATACATTTGGGAGTTGAAGCAATCTTGGTTCCACCTCCTTAGTTTCTTGTCCCTCTACCATCCATTCTGGATCCATCTCACATAGGCAACTATAAGGTTGGTGATAACATTTTGGCACCATTTTTGGGGAGGTAGAGGCCTACCTTGTTTTGACATACCTCACCTTTGCCTATGACATATCTCTTTTCGGTGAATTACCTGTGTCATTCACGTGGTGACTCCACCCCACCGCTCCACTGAGGACCATACCCAACGTATTAATCTTAAGTTCTAAAGTCATGTATCACACCAGAGAGAGTGATTCAGAAAACAATATGATGATGAAAATGATGATTGAAATGAGCAAACTGATACAAAGTTTATACGTCTTGGTTTTAAATCAACAGAAACAAAAAACAAGACGTGATGAAAATTTCCATAAACTTTCTTAGAGAGTGTATAACAATGATTTCCCTCAGAATATGTCAGCTAGGACACTTTCGGATAATCAAGTCATGACAAGGTCTCAAACAAGAAATAACGCAAGGAATATAGAAAGTAACAATCCTGTCACAAGAAATAATTCTCCTGAACAAAGGAATACCACTGATAAGAATCTTTCACAGCCATCAAATGTTCCTCATAGGGGCATCCAGAAGAATAATGAGTAGCCTTTGAGGATGCGATCTCGAGAAACTAGGAAGGAAGTAAGTCTAGACTTTGCTAAGCCTCAACATAAAGAAATAATGTAGAGAAAGCAAGTGAACCTCCCTGGAAAAGGAGTTCCTCCTACGATACAAGTTAGTCTGAATACGAACATACTGGGAAAAATTTCCAGATCTTCAGTCATGATGTCTTTGAAAGATCTCATAGCTATCCATTCTGTCAGAATTCAGATATTACACTTGTTGGGATTAAAGAAAAGTGACAAAGACCAAGGGAAGCCTTGTAACTTAAAGGTTGACTTGAGACATTTCATTTCTAAACCAAATATACCTGTACCTCTTAATGAATTACTGAAGGTCCCATCCTTGTTTAACCAAGATACTCAATTTCTAGGGATCAAACCTAAGACTAAAACTATTGAGAAATCAACATTTAGGAAAGAGCCCCGCATAATGATCCGAAGTGTAACTAGTAATGGTGGTGGTCATCCTCCATTCTACATAGCTCTAGAAATAAACAAACTGATTCTTCACAACTCCATGCTAGATTCAGGAGTAGAGGTTAACATCATGCCACTTAGGGTAATGGAACAACTAGAACTAAGGCCATCTCGATAGTTTAATAACGTATGTGGAATGGACTCTTGACTTGTTAAGTCTAAAGGAGTAAATGAAAATTTAAATATGAAGCTAGCAACATACCTAGAGATTGAAATAAACATGAATGATTTAGTTTTAGACATACCAGACACACGGGGAATGTTGCTATCTAGAGAGTGGGCTGCTAAGCTAGGAGGAAGCATCCAAATGGACCTTTCATATGCCACCATCCCTTTTAGAGAAAATGCATCCTATAAATTAGTGAATGAAAATCCTATGAATGAACATCTGGAAACACCTGAACACCTTTTTGAGGAAGCCATGTAGCCTACAAAGGAAGTCAGAAACTATATGGTGATGGAAAACTATTGGGAATAGCATCGAAAACACCCTTTTCCTCCTATCCAAGTATGGGAGATGCATTTTGATGGAGCTAAGTCTAGGCATGGTGTTGGAGTAGGAATCGTCCTTATTTCCCCCTCTGGAGAAGAAAAGTATTTTTCTTTCTGCCTAGAGTTTGAAGCCACAAATAACGTGGCTGAGTATGAAGCCTTACTTTTGGGATTAGAGATTTCCCGAGATTAGAAAATCAAATGCCTGAGTGTTATAGGTGATTCGGATTTAATTGTCTCCCAGGTGAAAAATCAATTTGCGGCCAAAAACAATAGACTTAGAGATTATAGAAAATTTGTTTGGGATACCATTGAAATGTTCAATGCCTTTGCGATCCAAGCAGTTCCAAGAGAGGAGAACACCTTGGTTGATGCATTATCAGTGATAGCATGCTCTTTTGAAATTCCAAACCACCTTAAAGAGAAGGAGCGTAAAGTTGAATTGTTATTTATACCATTAGTCCCTGACAATTAGAATCATTGGAAAGTCTTTGACAATGATGCTCAAATCATTGCCTTCTTACAGCACTCAGATAATTTTCAGAACTGCAACGTCGACTTAGAAGATAAAGTGAGCAACCTGTCATTGCAAGATGTTGATGTTATGAAATTAGCAATCCCTTTAGAGAAGAATTTCAATAGACATGATGAATATAAGGGTAAAAGAGATGAACCAATGGATGAGGTCATAGAGATTAATATTGGAATCTCAGTTTCTCCTAAAATGATTAAAATTAGAAAGAACACCTTCCCAAAAGAGAGGAAATCTATCGAAAATCTAATTAGGGAGTACAAGGATGTTTTTTCTTGGACGTACAACGATATCAAGACTTTTGATCCTGCCATTATTGAGCATACTATCCCATTGAATGAAGGAGCAAAACCCTATAGGAAAAAGTTACGAAATGTTAATCCTAAGTTAGCTCCTTTTTTTAAAAAGGAACTTTAAAAGATGATAATTGCTGGAATTATTTGACTAGTTCGATACACCACTTGGGTATCTAACCCTGTGATTGTGAGAAAGAAGAGCGGTGAAATCACGATATGCATAGATTTTAGAAATATGAACCAACCATCTCTTAAAGATAACTACCCTTTTCCAAACATGGGGAAATTACTGCACAATGTTATAGGCGCGGTTATGCTGTAAATGTTAGATGCTTTCTCAGGATACAATTAGGTACGGACAAAAAAGGAAGATAGAGAAAAAACAACCTTTACAACTCCATGTGGAACTTTTTAGTACATAAGAATTCCTTTCAGATTATTAAATGCTGGCTCAACTTTTCAAAGAGCTATGGATCAAACCTTCAATGATCTCATTGGAAATATTATCGCTATTTATCAAGATTACCTAATAGTATTTTCCAAAGAGCGAGATGATCACGTCAAACATTTAAAGAATGTGTTTTTATCAATGCAGGAAGTTTGCTATATCTTTGAATCCCAAAAAATCCACTTTTGAAATTGATGAAGGTAAGCTATTGGGACATATTGTGTCTAAAGAAGGCATTAGGAGAGATCTTGAGCGTGCCCAAGACATTAATGCTATTGTTGTGCCCCATAATGTTGGTTCCCTGCAATCCTTCTTTGGAAAAATAAACTTCGTTTGAAGATTTATACCGAACTTAGCAAAGTTATCCAAGCCTCTAAATGCTCTCCTTAAGAAGTATGCGAAATTTGTCTAGGATAAAACCTGTGAAATATCATTCATTAAGTTAAAGAAAGACACTTCAATTGCTCCTGTTCTAGCTTGTCCTAATTACAACAAAGAGTTTAGGATCTATTCATATGCTTCTGAGGATAGCATTGCTGGAGTTCTGTCACAAAAGAACAATGAAAATCATGAACAACCTATAAATTTTATGAGTAAAAACTTGAGAGATGGTGAATTAAAGTACACTACTACAGAAAATAAAGCTTATGCTCTAGTCAAAGCCCTAAAACAGTTCATAACTTACATAGGGTACTCCAATATTAAATCCTTCGTGCCATATCAAGTAGTTAAGGATGTCTTATCGCAAGCAGATGGTATAGGTATTAGAGGAAACTAGATTTCACGGATCCAAGAATGTGACGTAGAGATCAAACCCATTAAAATTGTGAAAGGTCAAGGTTTGGCCCAATTATTAACTGAGAAAAGTAACATTCATGCAATTAATCTTGCTAGTGAGCAGGAATCTCATATTTTGCGTATTGATGAAGAACATTAATGGTATAAGGATATTCTCTATTTTCTGAGAAATCAATCTTGCCCTGATCATTTGTTATATCATCAAAGGAGAGCCTTGAGGTTGAAGGAGGAAAAGTATATATTAACTCAATATGGTATGGGTTGAAGGAACCCCGATGGAATAATTTTGAAATGTGTCAATGTGGAGGACTCCAAGACGATCATTAAGGAAATGCATGTGGGTTTCTACGGTGAACATTATGCACCTAGAACAACTGCCGCAAATATTATGAGAGTAGGATACTAGTGGCCAACCATATTCAAGGATGTGCACCTTTTTGTGAGAATTTGTGAAGAGTCTCACTTTTTCTCAGGGAAACCCAGGTTGCGAGCCTTGCTACTAAACCCCGTGGTAGTAGAATATCCTTTTCAACAATGGGGTATGGATTTCATTGGGCCCTTTGATCAGAATTCAAGTAAAGGATATAAATACATATTGACTTGAATAGATTACTTCACTCGATGGGTTGAAGCTATACCAACTAAGAAGTGTACAGATGCAGTAGTCATCAAATTCCTAGAAGAAAACATTGCCTCATAGTATAAATGTCTTATAAAGATAACCACTTACAATGCTAAATAATTTATGTCAACTTTTTGCATGAATCATGGAATTACATTATCCCATCCGTCTAACTATTATCCCCAGGGTAATGGTCTCGCTGAATCTAGTTATAAGAATTTGATTTAGCTTTTTGAAAAGAATGGTTGGAGAAAATAAGAGAAGTTGGGATAACAAACTAAAATATGCATTGTGGGCCGATAGAACGACAGTAACAAGAATCACAGGAAAATCTCCTTTCAAATTGGTTTATGGGCAAGATTGTAGACTTCCAATTAATATGCAAATCCCAATATATGAGTTATTACAACAATGCACTTTAGATCAGGAAGCATTTCAAGCAAGAATTGACAAGTTAGTGGAACTTGATGAAGTAAGAAGGATGGCATTTGACAAAATTGTTATTGAACAAAAAAGAGTTAAGGGGACTTTTGATCAAAGAACAAGAGATATAAAATTTGGAATATGAGACATAGTCTTGCTATGGGATAAATTGAAAGAAAAACTAGGAAAACATGGAAAGTTGGGAAAAATATGGATGGGTCCTTATCGAGTATCTAGCATAGCCGGAAAAGGATCAGTTTATTTAGAAACCCTAGATGGGGAGGAATTTAAACTTCATGCGAATGGGCTTTTGTTAAAGAATTACTTCCTGCCCATCACTTGAGTCTTGTCTTGCCTGGTAGGGTAGAGTAGGTAGAACTTGAATAAGCCCTTGTTAGGTAGTAGTGTAGCCTGTCAGTCTTGCACCTTTTATTTTTGCCTGAAGCTTGATTTTCAAAGCTCTTAGTGTAGTTTTCAGTCTTAGCATTTTCTTTCCCTGCAAAATAAAAATCAAACTTTCCTTAAAAGTTATGGTTATAGATTAGATTTAATTTATGCTTTTCAGTTTCATGCATTTCAGTTTGAGTATTTTGTTTTATCCACATAGTGTGCCGATGACCGGTCTGTGACTTTGGTATAGCTCTAGACATTTTGAAGGAATTTGGTGACATTTTGGCAGCAGTTGCAGAGCTAGAAGGATTGACCGAGGATGCTAGTAGTAGAGTGCGAGGACCATAGGTTCTGAGGTTTTTCAAGCGCTTTATTCAGTAGATCACTTTTCCCAACTAGAGCCAGATGTTATCACATATATAGTAGCCAAGATACCATGTTTTTTCTTTTCATATTTCAGTACACTATTCAGCCAGTTCCCCTACATATGAGATGCTGAGATGAGAATCTATGATGGATCATGATTTGATTGATGGACTATAGTACTCTCCCATGCCATGACTGAGTCTTAGGACACTCAGATTTGGAGATTGATGTATTTTGTTTAGCTATTTACAGAGTAGTTATTGGTGCCTAGAGTTGTATCCGTGTTTTCTCATTGGACCTATGTTGGTTTAGATGGATTATTTACATGTTTATGACTCAACTTATATTATCTTGTGTTATGGTTATCATTTTCTCTTATACTCATTCTTGCGACATGTATTATCATTTAGTGTCATGATCTGATAGCCATATAAATATGTGGACTTGGATGTATTGATATTATGTATTGATGTCCCTACTAAGACTTGGAAGTTCTTGATCTATACTCATTGGTTTTACCCTCCTTAGGGAGAATAGAGGTAGTCATTCTCACCATACTTTGGCTTGCTAGTGTTGGTTTCATTATTCATTGTCTCCACCCATCCATTACCTTCTAGTTATGTTCTCAACCTGACCTACTACGTGAACTATGGCATGGAGTACCTATCCCCACTAGAGCCTTTGTTGGACTAGCCTCCCTGTTATTTGTGTCTCGACTCTAAGTTGCCTAGGTTGTGTTGTCTAACCTGAAACAAGTAGCGCTGCCATCAATACACTGTATTTGGAAATGAAATGAATATCTTATGAAAAATCCCATTTATGAAAAGTATTGTTTTTAAACATACGTGAATGCAAGGCTAGCCTAATGAAATTGGCTTTGAAGTAAAATGAAAATAATATCTTAATACATTCATGAAAAGTAGTGTTTTTCAACATACATGAATGCATAAAGCCTAAATAATAAATCCGTGTAATAAAAACATGGACCAAGGCTATGGAAAATCAAAGGCCCAAAAAAGCAATGGTTCCTAAAGTTATATCTAAGGATTGTTGGCCTTGTCTTGAGTTGGTTTTTTAGCATTTGTCAAGGTGAATAAACACATATGAAGTAACTCACCCATTTGTGAGACATTGCCATCCCCTTTGTTGTTGCTTGTCCATCATATTCTAGAGTGAGTATTCCCTTTCCATATCCAAAGTGTCACAATGTCGAGTTGGTGGTCATCCTTTGCCCTAGCCTTCTGAATTTTTAGCCTTCAACCTTCACTAGCAAATTGATTACAACTATGAAGTGAGCATGATCTTGAAAGTTTGGACCGAGTTATAGCTAATAAATGTAAACCTTGTATATTTGGTTGATAGATCGCCAGTGAAATGATTGCTACTTGTTATGATTATTACTTGAGTGGTTTCTAGAGCATGTATTAGCCTTCGAACACTTGCAGCGGATGGATGTCAGCTTGGGTTATATTCAAATGGTCATTTACAGATTATTATTTTTGTCTATCTAGGTATATTGGATATTGTAGATGATCATGCAGAGACCTATAGGGTGTATGAATATGCACCTTGGATGGATCTAGACTCTTTGAGTCCAGTGATACAACTTGTTTTCAGTTTCGGGCACTTACAGAGATGATTAGGCCCAGTTTATCCTTCCGGTGCAGTTTTACTATACTGGATGGCTTGTCTGAGCAAGGAGATATTTTTATTGGATCTCCTAGGGCGCTGTATGAGGCATGGGGGGTCCAGGCACTTGTTTGTACCATATTATACCCTCCCAGAGAGCTCGGTGGGCTCAGTTGGATAATGTAGACACCATAGGAGGTAGTCTCTGACATATCACGTTTCCCGGCGAAGATAAAAAATAATTAAAATGGCTACTGAAGAATTCGATTTGGGATGTTGAGGCAAGTAAATGGCATGGGATGAGTTCTGATGATGAGTGTGATGTCTTCTACTCCTTATCTAGTAGTTGTAGCACTTGGATGGGTCGACATCTATTTTTTGGGCATATTATATTATTTTCTGGAGCTTTTGGAGGCTCACGATTTACTCAAGGAGGCACAATTTCACAGTTAAAAAATAATATTATTTTTATTATGCCATGGGGACACCCAAAGGGAGTTAGTTAACACTCCCTGGACCCACCATGTGCTTCATTTTTATTTTTTGAGTGTGATCCCCTCTCCTAGGGTGATTTAGTCCATTTTTATATTATATTATGGTATTGATCCATGTATTGTATGTTGATCTCATCTCAACTGTTGATTAGAACATTTGTATTTTTTAATATCAGCAACCCATTTTAAAAGTGGTTAAGATTTTGGTTCTGTCATTTCTATTTAAAGGAGAGAGATTCTCATTTGTAAGGGGTCTTTGGCCCTTGGATCTGGATAATAGAAAAACTTTTCTTGTGGAAATTATTGGATATCCTTTGCATCTGGTGTTCTTAGATGGTGATTGGAAAATACTTTTCTTCCTAGGATTTGGGTATTTGTTGTGAGATCTACATATTTTTTCATGAAAAATTGTCTTGTCTACATGAGGGTGACTTCAACTTGGGCATTTTTGCAGGGTTTCCTTAACTTGCTTGGCTTGGATGCATTTTGTATTAGGGGTTTTCATTAGCATCAATGCGATCTATGGTTTCATATTGCTAGTTTTTTGTAGCATTTTCTTTTTTCTCATGATGCAGGAAATCTGATATGGTTGACGTTTGTTGTGCAGGAGAGAGGGCACATTGGCTTCTTGGGAAAAAACGTTGGGCATAGAACTCACTCAAATTTTCTCAAATTGATCGGGATAGCAAGGATCATCATCATCAAGGCATCTACAAAGATTTCCAGGTAATATCTACAAGTTAGTAATTCTCTTCCAAATCTCAATCCATTGGCATATGTATTTCCATTTTCATTTTAAACCCCTAAACATAAAAAAACCAAAAAATATTATGGCTCAATCTGCTTGAGTTCTCAACAAACCATTTCTAGATTTTGTAGATTAGGTCATACCCTAAGTGGGTCTTCCTCAATGCTAAGCCAAAAGTGACTCCATTGGCCTAGATATGAAAGCATTGGTCTCCAAACCCTAGCGTCATCCTCCTTTTTGCCTCTTTTCTCGAAATCTGATCTTTTTCGGCAAAACCAGTTTTTGGGTTTGTATATTGGGTCTAACCCCAGGCGTGTATTCTTCAACGTTGGGAAGAAAGTGAATCCATTTGGCCTGGATCCCAAGGAACTTATATTCAACCCTAGCACTACCCCTCCTTTTGCCTTTTTTCCCTTGCGTTTTGACCTTTTCCTGCTGGCTTGGGTGCTTTGACATTGCCATACCTTCTTTTGAGTCTATCCCTAGGTACTATATACACCCAATCATGTTCTTACCTTTTCTGCATTAGTCACTTTTCCCAAGGTAGTGGATATCTTTACCTTTTGCTAGTACCTTAACCCTAGATCTAGTATTTACCTCATAGGTCATCTGTGTCCCAACTTGGATCAAATATCATATATCCTAAACCCTAATCCAAAGATTTGGTTTATTTGGTGATGTCATCCATATATCTAGGGTTTCCATCACCTTACACTTTACATACCTCAAAGTCCATTTGATCTGATCTGGTGTCTAGGTCTGATCTCTCCTGCTGGGAGTAGATCTAGGTCTCCCGCATTGTTGTCTTGGGATAAGACAACATAATGTGAATACTACCTTGATTGGCATGACAAGCATCCATTTGGTAGTTGAGGCAATCTTGGTTCCACCTCCTTAGTTGTTTGTCCCTCTACCATCCATCCTGGATCCATCTCGCATATGCAACTACAAGGTTGGTGATAATAGTCCCCATGCTTGTTTGGAGACTCACTTGGGGGCGAGTAGGAGGTTTCATGAAGAATCTCCAAACAATATGAATTGGAGCATGGGACGATTGCAACTTATGTCAACACCATGTGATGGATATATTCAATTTGTTGGCCTTCTTGATTGGCAACAACAGTTTGGTGATAGTATACAAGTTCTTCAACACCCATGTTTTTCATTGCTTGAGGACAAGCAACTTTGGGAGGGGAGGACTGCAATGTACCCAAAATTTTGATGGCACCGCGGATCAACCATTATCCCTAGAAACCTCCATGATACTTAGAAAATGAATTAAATAAATTATTTAGGAAGTTATATTTAATGTTCCTTGAGATTAATTTTGTGGATAAATAATTAATTAGTTGGGGATTTAATATATGTGGGGATGAATCTAGTTGCAATAATTCCTAACTTAATTTTATTGATTAATTCTTAATGAATAAAATAATTTTGGGATAATGTGAAGATGAGATGGCTAGGAGGGAACACTTAGTCAAATTGGATAAGTCTTGGACCTTGGAAATGTTGGTCACTCTATATGCTAGTTAATTAAAACTATCATGCAGAATGCTCAATATAAATTGTCAACTAAGGGAAGTATTTTTATTTCAAAGATAATTCACATTGTATTTGCTTAAACACTAAGTAGATGATGAATTGAATAGACTATCCTACCTATCTGTTTAGTCAAACTCCTCCCACAATTAAACTGATCTAAACTACCTATCTAAGAATTCAAAATTGTAATCACCTTCCTACAACTTCAATCCAATAATAAATAATTCATGAAATAAAGATATAGACTTACTTTTGCAAGAAGTTAAATCCTAACTTACTAGACTACATGCAGAACCATTATGGCTAGTTTAATCCAACCTTAATCTAGAAATGGAAAATAACAGGAATTGAACCAAACAACTCTCAGTTATAGTCTAACTAAATCAACAACCTAAGAAAGACAAGTAATTGGAAGGAACTAAGGAAGAGCTTTACTGTTACAGCTATCACACTTGTGCATAAAAGAAATTAACCTACACAGTCGACTGTCACACTACATTGCTGCAGCTTAAAGGAAATGCAAATACTGACTATTCAAGGAAACACAGTGATTGAACATTACTATTGCAGCTACTGAAAAGAATGCATCTAATGTAACTTTCATACCACAAAACCAAGTAATCAAAACATCTAATTAGCTCGGTGATCTCTGTGGGAAGGAGGGCCTAGCCTTCGAACAGAGACGTCAGAACTAACACAAGTTAAAACACAGAGATCTGAAGAATCTTGCTCCTTATATTAAAATGGTGGAATGAAAGTACAGTCCCCAATACAGCTTACACAGTACAATATGATATCAACCAACCCCTGGATCCAAATGTTTCCCAATACTTATATCGGGCTGCCATAAAGATCTACAATCTTCAGGTAGCCATGTTACATTCGTTGTTACAGCTGTGGGTGCGATTAAATGAAAGTAGAGAATATAGGAAACTCTATTGCTCGAGCCAGTAATGAATAACAGAACCCATTTAAGAGATGCCCCTTCAGGTTCAACTACTTTAAGCAGTGGCACGCTGTTGCAGCTAAGCTTATTATGGCCATGCCTATTGCAGTTCACGTGGAATAATGACCCTTGGTTGAATCCCACGTGTAGAGATGGGATTGATAGGTCACAGTTGGCAATAAACATTCATCTCTTATTTGGACCACTCGGACTGCTACACCTGTATTCTTTCATATCTTGAACTATCTTTGTAAAATCACAATGTGTTAGCATAATTCAAGAAGAAAATTCCTAATTATAGCAATCATAAGCATTAATAAGATGAAACAATAACTATTCATACCTGTGAATATTCAGGGCTCAAGTGAGGAAAGATCATCTGTTTGGTGGATGGAGTGGGGTATGACAAGGAAAAAAGGGCATAGTAGGTGTGGTAAAAAAGGGGCATTTCAGGGCCCAATATCTCCCCCCAACTATCATGTTGCATGTCCTCTTGCAACAACCTCCATTAGTCGGAATTTGATTCTCGAACTGTACTTTGTTCATGAAGAGAGGAGAAATTGTAAGAGAGCTCAGGTTGTTCTCTCCCATCTAGATATCCATTGTGGGAAACCCAATATTTCTGGCACTGCCTTTCCTTTGCCTTTGTCAATGAAAAATCTTCCCTATATGGTTTTGCTGGCCACCAAATAAGTGGAAATTTGAAGTTGAGTCCCAACCAGTTGACTCACTTCCTTATGCAGTCCACATATCCCTCGACCCTAGGGAGTGCATGTTTGAAGTTTTTAAGGCAATAAGGGTCCCTTCTCTTCAATGCTGCAGGAGCAACCTGCCATCTATGCTTACTTCCTTCCAAAGATAAGTGCTTCTATCTGGAAATCTGGTTGACACAGGTGGAAATGACCTGTTCTTGAAGTTCAATAATTTGCTGAGTCTGGATGGAAGATGTAAGCATCTATTTATGAAGAGCAAGGAGAAGGCGTGGAGATTGAGGTTCACTTCGAATCTAGATATTAGAGATAGCCTCATTCTAAGAAACTGTCTGAAAGGAATTCTCCCATTGCACATGGTTGCTGAAAAAAGAAGAAAAAGCCTTCAGCTCGACATCTCCTAGGTGAGGAGCATGATTTGAATATCGGTCCAGGGAAAAGCCATTTCATGTAAATAAAGTTCACATAGAAGATTCTTCTTGGTGAAGCTACTTTCCAAAAAAGTTTCCAAAAACTGGGCAGAATATGCCACTTTGTAAGGTCTCCCTTTATTTAATGCCTTCAATTTAAACCAAGTGAAACTGGAATAGGGGCTCACGGTCGTCAGGCCTGATCATGACCATTTCTATTTAAGTAAATTCCTGCACAGATTCTTCAAAGAAAACCAATCAAGCGTAAAGGAAAACAAGAATGAAAGAAAAAACAAACATCAATTTATTGATGTACAATTTTTTTTTTGTGTGGAAATGATAGTGACTTTCTAAATATTGATAGGGGTAGATAAATATTCCTACCCTTGCACTAACTGGTATATCGGATCAGCTGCAACCTGTGAAATAAACGTGTCCCTTGAGATTGGCTTGTGGTACAGTCGCATCCTGTGACCATTAGCAAATAATGGTGTACGGTTTTCATCGATGGTAACCAGGTGGACTGTAACATTATCAAATACTCTGTCTATTTGAAATGGACCCAACCATATTGTGCGCAGCTTACCTTTAAAGTCCCTTTTGACTCTTGAATAATATAATAACACCCAGTCTCCTTCACATAAGACTTTCTTCTTGATGAATTGATCATTCCATTTGGATCGCTGCTGTTGAATCAATTTTGTTTGATCCACCGCAGCTATATGTTTTTCATCGAGTTCATTTAATTGGTTCAATCTACTCCTTTGAGCTTCTGTTACATCTAAGTTTACATCCATGGATGTCTTCAAGGTTTTGATTTCGAATTCGATGGGGAAGATAGCGCCCTTACCATATACCAAGTCATAGGGCGAGAAACCTATAGTATTGCTCCAAGTAGTGCGATATGCCCACAATGCTTCTGGAAGCCTGTCAGCCTAGTCTCTGCGATGGCTTCTGACTGTTTTAGTAAGGATAGCTTCAATAATATTATTGGTTCTTTCCACCTGGCCATTGGCCTGGGGATGGTAAGGTGAAGTTATCCTATGCTGAATATGGTACTTCTGTAGCAAAGCGTCTAATTTGTGTGACAGAAACTGCGGTCCTCCATCTGTGATTATTTCCTTGGGTACTCCAAAATGAGTGAAGATTTCCTTGTACAAGAAATATATTACAGCCTGGTCATTGGCTTTCACCAAAGCCACAGATTCCACCCACTTTTTCATGTAGTAGTTGCAAACTAAAATGTAAGCTTTCTTCTTCGAGGAAGGGTTGATAGGCCCAACAAAATCTAAGGCCCATTTGTCAAAGGGTTCATCCACCAATTGTGGTTGAAGAGGAATTTTGTCCAATCTGTTAGGTTGGCCCATTCTCTGACAGTTGTCACAAGACTGAACATACTTCTTTGCATCCCTGAAAACTATTGGCCAATAGTAGCCAATTCTTAACACCTTATGACCTGTATGTTTATCAGCAAAGTGTCCCCCGTAGGGCTCATCATGACAAGACTTTAGGACACTGAAAATTTCCTCTTCTCTTAAACATCTCCCGATTTCAAGATCAGGGCCTGTATAGAAAATATGACCATCTATGCAGTAGTACCTGACACTCTATTGCACGATATTCCTTTTCTCTCTTTTCGACAGATGTGCCGGAAGATTTCCTGTAGCCAAATAGTTAGAAACATCTGCGTACCAGGGGAATGAGCTGATACTACAAACAAATATCTATCTAGAAAAGAATCCTCAACATGCATGCTGTCATTGCTATTAGTAAAATGAGATAAAAAATCAGCAACAACATTCTCTTTTCCAGGTTTTTCAATAATTGTAATGTCAAACTCCTTTAATAGTAGTAGCCATCTAGTTATCCTAGCGTTTGTAATAGGTTTATTCATTAGATACTTGATGGCTGAATGGTCAGTGTGTACGAATGTGGGATATCTAGTAATGTAATGTCTGAATTTATTGATGGAATAGACAATGGCTAGAAATTCCTTCTTTGTAACAATCTAGTTGAGTTCAGCAGGGGCCAAATTTTTACTGATGTAGTAAATTGCGTATGGAGCTTTCCCATCCTGCTATCCTAGCACTGCTCCTATGGCAGTGTCAGAGGCATCAGAGGAAATGTGAAAAGGACAGGGCCCAATTGGGCCCCTTTAAGATAGGATATGTAGACAACCTCTTCTTAAGTTCAATAAACGCTATTTGGGATGCATCATTCCAAATGAACTGTACATCCTTCATCAACAAAGTAAATAAAGGGGAAGCAAGTTTGGAAAATTTTTCTATGAATTTTCTGTAGTAACCAGCATTCCCTAAGAAGCTATGTACCTCTTTCTGTGTTCCAGGAGTGGGTATGTTTTCAATTACCCTGATTTTGGATTGATCTACCTAGATACCATCAACAGAGATGAAGTGACCCAAAACCACACCCTTGCTCATCATCATGTGGCACTTTTCAATGCTCAAAGATAGCTGGGTTTGCTCACAACATGTCAAAACCTTCTCTAAATTTTTCAGCGCCTCCTCAAAGTCACTACCATACGGGGTAAATTCATCCATGAAAATATCCTTACTGTCATTGACCATCTCTAAAAAGATGCCAATCACAGCTCTTTGAAAGGTGGCTGGTGCATTGCACAAATCGAAGGGAAGTACCTTGTATGCAAAGGTACCCAAGGGACAGGTGAAAGTGGTCTTGTCTTGGTCCTTAGGAGCAATCTGGATTTGATTGTACTTGCTGAACCCATCTAGAAAGGAGAAGAACTTCTTCCCATACAAGGTGTTGAGTACTTGATCAATGAAAGGCAGAGGAAATTGGTATTTCTGTGTTGCCTTGTTTAATTCTCTATAATCTATGTAGACTCTCCATTTCCCATTCTTCTTGGGTACTATCATGAGTGGAGAAACCCACCCACTATTTGAGCTCAGGTATATAAAACCTGCTTCCAAGAGTTTTTGAATTTCCTCTTTCACTCCGTCCCTAAGATTGGGGTTCATCCTTCGTTGTGGTTGGCACATAGGCCGGGAGTCACTCTTGATGTAGATGTGGTGGGTTCACATATTAGAAGGGATACCCTTCATATCCGTTTACTCCCAAGAAAATGCCCCCTTGTGCTATTTTAGGAGAGTGACTAGACATTCCAATTCATCAGGAGCTAGGTTTAGACTGATATTCAGTGTTTTACCTAGCTCTATATCAACTGGAATAATTTTTGAATTCTTGAGTACTGGAATTATATTGGTGCCGCTGACTAAAGTTTCCTCTGTACTATTTTCTTATTTCTCTTCATCTAGGGTACTATTCAGGATCTAGTAGACATGTGTATTGATAGATGTAGGATCACTGATGAAACTGTTGATGGAATCATCCTCTATTTCATCCTTGAAGGTTAAGGCCTTCCCTTTCGTTAACAGTATTTGAACCCTATCTTCCTCCTCTAGCTCCATCTAGAGTGAAGTTTCAGCTTCTAAGCTTGGTCTGGCTGGAGGGTATAAGGTAATACTTTTCATTTCAGTTCCATATGAGATGGTCATAGACCCTGACTAATAGATGATGAAAACATCTACCGTGGCTAACCAAGTTCATCCCAGGATCAATGGATGTCCCCCCAACCGTGACTTCTGCTACAACACCAAGAAGTCCACGGAGTATTCCCATTAATTGACTGAGACAATGAGGTTATCCAATATTCCCTCGGGTTTGATGGTGGACCTGTCAGCGAGTTATAGAATGGTAGGGGTTGGATAGAGGTTGGTGAGCCCAAGTTTTTGTACAGTTTCTATAGTCATAACGTTAATGGTTGCACCTAAATCCACCAAAACATTCGGTATTTGAGTGTCCCCAATCTGTACTATGACAGTGGGGTTCCCAGGATCATCGTATTTGGCTAAGGGGATATTTCCCATGATCAGTTCAGAGAGTTTTCCTAGAACATGGACAGTGGGAGGGTCCCTCGGTTTCCTTCCTAGTTTCCTTACACAAAGGTCCTGGATAGTCTTGGCATAGATAGGCACATCATGTAGGGCTTGAAGCAGTGGAATTTTAACGTATAGATTTTTCAACTCTCCTAAGAGGTTAAACTGGGGTTGTTCCACTGCTTTCTGTAGTGTCAGTCTTTCAGGGTATGGCGGTTTTCTAATTAGTTGTGTAGGCTGCGTTTCAATAACTATTTCTCTTTGTGTTTCAGGCGGTGTCTCCGTAGGACTTTCAAAATCCTCAATAATGGGGATCACTATGTTAGATGAGTACTACTAGTTCATCTTTTCTTCAAACATAGAGGATGGAACATCCTCAATGACTAAAGGCTCCACTACTCTCCCTAATTGTAAGCGCATGTCGTTACAGGGAACTGGAGTAATGGAGTAAGTGGGCATGTTGGAAATCTCAAACTATTGGACTACTTTATTGTTTGGGTTGGGTTTAGGTTGAGGAGGTAGCTGCGATCATATAGGCATTTTAGGTGCAACATTGTTATGGAGTTGCAAGATGCGACTACTGATACTGTTGGTATGGATGAGGGTATTGTTGAGGAGGAAACTATGGAGGAGGTTGGCTATGAGGAAAATGGTTTCCTGCATGGGAGTTCCTCCACCTAGGAGACCAAGAAGTTTGTTGGTTTGGTGGGTGTGTCCAAGGGGTCCAAGAGTTGAAATTATGGATAGGAGGTTGGGAAGGATGCTATTGATGGTTGGAATAAGGTGAAGAGAATTGTGTATTCATGTGATGCATATTATTCCAATTATTCAAAAATGGAAATGAGTCTGGATTCATACCTTGGTTTTGAGGTTGCCAAGGCTTCTTCTGGGCAATGAAGTAGGGTGGTTCCACATCTGGAGTTGACGCCTGCAAAACTTCATTCACTTGAGGTAGTGAGGGGAATTCCTTCATATCATGGTTACATTCACAGAGCTAGCACACTTCCACCTTGTCAAGTGGACACTCCTTCAGGGGGTGCTTCTTCCTACATCTAGGGAAGAATACATCGAGTGTTAGATCTTCTACTACTTGCTTATGCTTCGCCCTCAGGACATCTCTTTTTGAGGAGATGGAGATCATCATCTCTGTCTTGAAGTTCTCGATAAGGTTGCCAATTTCTACTTGGGTGGCTCCTCCATTGGATGACTTCTGTTTTATGTCTAAGACATCTCATTCCAATTTGTCCCATTTTTTAGTCCTGGAGGATCCTTTGGAATACCTTCTACATAATTCAATAATATTTTCAAAGGGATCCTTCAAGATATCCCCCTTTCCCAGCAGGTTCAACATTCCTAGGCAGACTTCTCTAATCCCATGAAGTAGTATAATCTTGAGCACATCTAGCCCGATAGTAGTTTGTCCTGCCCTCTGTACATTCTACATAAGCCTCTCAACAAAATATTCTAGGCTCTCTTCATCCTTCTGTACCATCTTGAATAGTTCTTCTCGTTTATCTTTGGTATTGCAGTACTCCTGGTACTTTTCAAGGATTACCTGCTTCATTTGATCCCAGGTAGTAACGGTCTCATCACCCAGGCTCATAAACCAATGCAGAGTGTTATCCTTTAAGGTATCATGGAAACGATTTAACTTTTGCTCGTTAGAATTGTAGTCGTAGCTATGACAGAGGATGTCGAACTCGAAAAGGAAATCATCCAGATCCTTTGCGGCTTTCCCACGAAAACGTGGTAATACTGATGGAGAGATAATTTTCATGGGGGCTTGCCCAACTGGATGTCGAATGGGGAATTGGAGTGTTGCCACTGTCCCCTCATGTGAGGGGTCACCGTAATTATGATGATTATCCCCTACTACTTCCTCATGATGTTCAGGTTCACGTCCGTTATTCATGTTTTCCTCTGCTCTCTCCTGTCTTTGCCTTCTTTGATCTTCCCACTTCTGATGCAACTGTGTCCACTCCTCCTTTGTCACCTTCCTCCCGTTAATGTGGTGAACCAATTCTCAGTCACTTGCTCCCACAGCACTGACTCTGTCTTTGTTTGTAGGGACACTTGATGGTGTCACAAATCTCCCTGTATTCTCCACTGTGGAAACTGATGCTTCCACCCTGGGGGGTAATTGGGCTTCTTCTGACAGAGGATCCCTACTAGCGAGCTCCACTAGAGGAATTGGTTTTGGAAACCAGATCGTCAATGAACGTTCTTCTTCCCAATGGCGTATTGCTGCCATGATCTCAACCACCTGCAATGTTAGTATTCTAGGGAGTTCTGGGAATGTCACACTGTACTCTCCTCGTATTCATGCAACCCAAAACATGCAAACTTAAAAACTGAATCAAAATAAATAGATGCAACTACTACAATGTCTAATAATTACCTTTTCTGGCAATGACGGCAAAATGTTGGTCACTCTATATGATAGTTAATTAAAACTATCATGCAGAATGCTCAATATAAATTGTCAACCCAGGGAAGCTTTTTATTTCAAAGATAATTCACACTGTATGTGCTTAAACACTAAGTAGTTGATGAATTGAATAGATTGTCCTACCTATCTGTTTAATCAAAATCCTCCCATAATTAAATTGATATAAACTACCTATCTAAGAATTCATAATTGCAATCACCTTCCTACAAATTTAATCCAATAATAAATAATTCATGAAATAAAGATCTAGGCTTACTTTTGCAAGAAGTTAAATCCTAACATACTAGACTGCATGCAGATCCATTATGACTAGTTTAATCCAACCTTAATATAGAAATAAAAAAATAACAGGAATTGAAAGGAACAGAGGAAGAGCTTGACTATTACATCTATCACACTTGTGCATAAAAGAAATTAATCTACACAGTCGACTGTCACACCACATTGCTACAGCTTAAAGGAAATGAAAATACTGACTATTCAAGGAAACACAATGATTGAACATTACTGTTACAACTACTGAAAATAATGCATCTAATGTAACTTTCACACCACACAACCAAGTAATCAAAACATCTAATTAACTCAACGATCTCTGTGGGAAGGCGGGCCCAACCTTCGAACAGAGACGCCTAAACTAACACAAGTTGAAACATAGAGATCTGAAGAATCCCGCTTCTTATATTAAAATGGTTGAATAAAAGTACAGTCTCCAATATAGCTGACACAATAAAATATGATGTCAACTAACCCCTAGCTCCAAATGTTTCCCAATACTTATACATCAACAATCGTAACCCTCACCCACTAATATCGGACTGCCATGAAGATCTACGATCTTCAGGAAACCCTGTTACAAGTGTTGTTACAACTGTGGGTGGGATTAAATGAAATCAGAGAATATAGTAAACTCTGTTGCTTGAGCCAGTAATGAATAACATAACCCATTTAAGAGATGCCCCATTATTTGCAGCTACTTTAAGCAACATCGCGTTGTTGCAGCTAAGCTTGTTATGGCCATGCCTATTACAACTTGCGTGGAATGATGACCCTTGATTGAATCCCGCGTGTAGAGATGATATTGATAGGTCACAACTGGAAATAAACGTTCATCTCTTCTGTGGACCACTCAAATTGCTACACCTGTATTCTTTCACAGCTTGAACTATCTTTGTAAAATCACAATGTTTTAGCATAATTCAATAAGCAAAGTCCTGATTATAGCAATCATAAGCATTAATAAGATGAAACAATAACTAATCATACTTTTGAATATTCAAGGCTCAAGTGAAGAAATATCATATGTTTGGTACATGGAGTGGGGTATGACAAGGAAAAAAGGGCATAGTAGCTGTGGTCAAAAAGGGGCATTTCAGGGCCCAACAGGAAAGCTTGCTAAAAAGGAGCAAATATCTCAAAGCTAAAAAACTATACAAAGCAGGAAAGTGCTGGATTTTGGGAAGAAAAGTAGGAAAGTAGGTAAAATAAATAAAGCAGGGAAAAGTAGGAAAATCCGTAAAATTAGGAAAATCGAGAAAAGCAAGAAAAGAAGAAAGAAAGCAAGGGAAAATTAGCAAGTAAGAAAATAAGGATAGTTAGAGACAAAGCAACTTTCCTATCCAACTCACGAGGGCGCATTGGCCAAGGAAGCTTGCTCAAGAATATTCCTCTTGTATAAAAATATGCAATATCACACCATTCACATCTTTTTCTAGTTTCAATATTGAATCGAGAGCTATGATCTTCTCTGACTTGGGAGATGTGTCCCTAGTCTCAGTCGTGAGGTGCGATCTAGCTGCTTTCCTTGTTATATGTTGAGATTAATGGATTTCGTCCATTGATGTCAAAATTTTTCAGGTTTTTGAAGATAATTCCAATCAAGTTCGATTTCTTATAGTGCTTGAAGAGTTCATTGTTCAAATATATTAGCAATTCTAGTGTTATTTCCCATACTATGATGTTTAATGCTTGGGAAGGCTATATTTGAGCATCTCGTGATATTCATTTATGCGTGCATTGATTATATATTATTTTATTATGTATATTTGCAATTTCTACAACAATTCGAATTAGTTTGATTGAGTTCCATATGAGTTTATGCTACTTGTTATCTCCCAAAATAAATTTATTTTGATAGGATGAAGAATTCAAGTCATGTTATGAAAGATTTAAATGTGACTAACAAATTGAGGGTCTCTGGTTTTTCTATATTTGAGAAAATTGAAAGTTTTAGCTTTTGGTGGCTTAGGCGGGTTTTTCAATAGCTCATTAGCCACCGAAAAGCTTTGTTTCGACAACTAACAATTTAACATAGGATCAGGGTTAACCACTAAAAGATGGCCCTATCGATTATTTGTTAAAAGGAATTTCGGTGGCTTAGGCGAGGCTTTCAAATAGCTCATTAGCCACCGAAAAGTGTTGGTTTCGGTAGCTTAGGGAATGGTTGAAGGAGGGTGTTAACCACCGAAAGCAAGTGAAAGGCGTTGGGGAAAAATTCAGTTTTGGTGGCTTAGGAGAAAGATTTGATGGTTCATTAGCCACCGAAAGGCCTGTATTTCGGTGGTTAAAAGAACAGATCCAGAGAGACCACAATCCACTGAAAGGCAGTTTTACAATGCCATTTGGAAATAAAGTTTTGGTGGCTTAGGAGAATAGGTCATATTTTCATTAGCCAATAAAAGCCTTGGTTTCGGCAGCTAGCAGACAATTTCTTGGGGGCCCTTAACCGCCGAAAATGCCAAAAGAAGATACGGTTAAAAGCCTATCAAATCAAGGCTCGTTAGCACAACAACGATCATAATAGGGCACGACAAACCACCGAAAAGACAAGAAAACTGCATCAAGGCATAAGTAAATGATTGAGGAGGTCATTGTTTAGCTGATGAGGACCGATGTGATTTGAAACCCTACTCTTCCCTCCATCTGTCCAAAGAACTGCAGAAGATATCCACTGGGTATCCAACTTGCATTAAACATGATTGCTAGGAAAGTGGTCTCGAAAACATCAACAAAAGCCATCGTCCTCTCACTCAAGCAGTTTTCATGTAGTTAAAACCCTCATAATTAGTGCCCAATCATCCAGTACACTCCAACCTCGATTGTATGAATCCTCAACACTAGAAACCACCTCTGAAAGTCAGTCTGCTAAAACTCTTCCACAGAATTTGAATTGAGTTTTTGCAGGCACTCAGGAGCACATTCAGCAAATGAAGATGGGAGGGCATGCTCTCAGGAAAGAATTGGGATACATCAGCTACCTGGAAGCACTTCCAAAAGTCTGCCAGTTTTTCAAATATGGTGGCTGCTACAATGTTTGTGAGAAAATTCAAGGTTCACACCAGCAGGTGACTGAGGCATTTGCTCTCTCTTTCGATGGCTCCAAGGCAATCATAGGTAAGGAAGAATTCATGGTAAATAAAACCCTAATTGATGAAGTGACTGAAATCCCTAGCACTGGGGAGAAGTGGTTTAAAAACACCATTACAAAGGATGTAGAGTTCAGATCTTATCTAAAGCCTAAACATAGAGGGGTGGTGTTGAAGAAAAGTGTCCCATCCTCCTGGCTAGAAGAAAGGTGGCAGCAATTACTGAAGGTCATTTTCGTCTATATAACTTGTGAATGAAGATACAAGAGGGCCACAATTTACCATTTCAAATTAATGAACCACTTCACAGGAAAAATCCCATTGAATTTACCTTTCTACTTACACAGGAGCCTAGCAAAAATGACACACCAGGTGAAGGCTCAACCAACTAAGATTGCTGGAAGATTGTCTCACCATGGTCTTATCCAACTCCTGATCCAAGAATTGCTGAAAAGGAGAAATATGGCATGGGCATATTTCTTGTTTTGGAAAGGTTTTGAAACAAGCCTACAACCAGAAGAAAAGGGGAAGTCTCATTCGAAAAAGTATAGCACCCCAAGGAGTGGAAAGAGGAAGAGAAGGGCTATATCCCTAACAACAACAGAACAACCTCCTTCCTCTTCTAAACCAAGCAGGTCAAAAGAAACCTAGATTTCAGTGAAAAGGGACAGGAATTCACAGCACATAGTGGGAACATTTTGAACCTGCCCTACTCAGATTAAAAAGAGGAAAGAGAGGAAGGTGCTGACATAGGAGTGCAGGTTGTAGCATAGATTGAAGAACTCCCATCACCTACACCAAAAGAGAAAGATGAACCAGCAGAGAAGGCTTCCTCTAGCAATCCCAGGACACAAAGGATAAATTAGTTGTTGAGACAAGTGTATGAAATGGAAATTTTAGAAAGAGAGATAAATAAAAACAATGCTATCTTGACCAAGAGGAATAAGCAGCTGAACAATTCTTACCTAGAGATGAGAGAAAGGTATATCTTTCTAAAAAGACTAAACAAAAGATACTTAAAGGACAACACAAGGCTGTATAGAATGATCAGGCTTCAGAGGCTGCAGATGAAGGATGCCAAGCCAAACCCTAGCACTCATCTTACACTGGAAACCCTAGCTGAAGCTGCAGTAAGCCTTCAGCCTTCAGAATCAAGCCAGGCTGTTGCTAACCTTCCTAACATGGAGCCTGCTGAATAAAAAGATAAGCAAACATAACTTAAAAGAATAATTTTGGAGGTTGCTTAAGAATTTTTGCAGAATAGGGCTTTCGGTGTCTTAGGCAGACGCTGAGGTAGTTCATTAGCCACCGAAAGCAGCGCTTTCGGCAGCTAACAGACCCGAAATTTTTGACCTCTTAACCACTGAAAGCAGAAAGAGGAACATGATCAAATTTTTACACGAAAGACAGGTTTTGGGAAAACATAAATAGCTCAGGGACGAAGTATAAAGATGAAGGGTACTGAAGAACAACATTATGGAAGGTATGCTTCAGTTTTGCAGTTGCATAAAGGAACAAAGGGTTACCAACACTAAACTGTCTGAGTAAAACAGTGACTTATCTAGTAGAGGTCCAGTGGAAGTTTATTCCCAGTACTCACTTCAGTTATCAGAGGGTTCAAATAGTGAATGAGTTCTATAGTTAGATAGACTAATAGTTAAATTAGGGTTTTTTGACCTAATTATGAAAAAACAATTATTTTGTCTATTTTTAGTAAATCAAATCGAATTTTTCGGGATCTGAATATTTTTTGTAAAGGCTATAAAGCCTAAGACTTATGTTATTGAAAGGGTTCGACTTCAGGGACTTGTATACCATTACTATTTTCAAGCTTCTCATATTGCTCATGACCTAATATAATCTCTTTTGCTATCATATGTTCAACTTCCATTTCTTGTCTATTCTTTGCTTATGCTTGAATGTGTTATTCAGGTTTGTTCAGGTTAATTGACGTCTGATAGTTGTCATCCTATTGGCATATTGATGATTTGAATTATAAGTACTTTCCTTATTATGATTAGCCATATATATATATATATGTTTTATGTATGAATCTGCCAGCATGATAAGTTCTCCATCTCTGCACCATATTATCAAACCTATGAACAGTGGTAGTTAGAAGCCTTATCCCTGATTGAGTTTCATGCATGTATTAAGAGTGTGAGGTCCTATAGGTCACCTTAATTGATCCACTTAGAAAACCATAAAAAAATTTAAGTTACCAGGCATCCTCGAGTTGCAACCTAGAGGAGTTTCCTGGAGTGATAACACTACCTAGTCTAGAATTCTATGTGAATTTGACTAGTTTTCCAATTGTTTGCATAAAACAGTCAAAAATCAAGGAATTTCCTTCATTATTATTCTTATAGTTAATTAAAATGATTATTAATAGGTTCCCTGTCTAATATTAATAATTCATTATCGTCCCTAAGTGTTTGGGAATCCCAAAAGTTGTCCCATTTGAACAGTCCAAAAGACTAATTTTCTTGGTGCGAACCTTTCAACTTCCCAATTGGATTTCATACCTGTGTAAAATCCTTTTTCTGATAAATAAAACCATATCATATATCTTTAATCTTCCCTTATTCAATTCCATTCACCACTGGTTATCGGGAAGAGACATGCAAAGGTTTCAATTTCCATATACCGGGGTGCCCAAGAGCCTTCAAGTAGACTTCAACCTCGTTGATGTTAGAAAGATAAAAGGTTCCAGTACATTGTGCATAGGTACTTGAGTTATCACAACTCTATTCCTTTTCTTGGTTTAGACCTACCTCCTTGATTATGAGACAATTGACTAGTACAAATCAATCTAATCTGATTGGATTTGATTTGAGTTAATGATATTATATCCGCAATCAACCTTTGTACCAAGTTTGGGGTAGTTTGGATTGAGTCTTACAATTTTTATTGCAAGTTTCATTAAAACTAGTTATTGATTCCCTTGTGAATTTGCATAGTGTGACTTAGTCTTAGAAATGTTCACTACAGTTCTCCATGCTGGACCTTAGAGGGGTTGTTGATGTTGCCATTAATGTTGCATCTAGAATGGGAATAAGTCACACAGAGGTATCTACTTGAATATTTGTACATGTATAGTTCATTTGCATTGTATATGCACATGCATGATGTCTAACTATTTTATCATTTGGTGAATGTAGCCTAACTCTAGTCCATTAGTACACATGGATGAGGTTCATGTTCAACCTATTGCTCCACTTTCTATAGAATAAATCTAGTCTCTTGTCCTAGAGCATATTTTTTTGGTGAGATGTCCATTAATTACAAATTTGGTCAGTATTTTCTCATGCATACATGTTGATAATTGTTGAGATAATTGACATAGTATATTTTATTCCCATAGCACCATAACAAAGAGGCTTTCAACAAGGAGGAGGACACCACATGCATCTATACCTCAGATGGATTCAATGAGTGTTTGTTATAAGTAAATGATTCATATTTTTAATTTTTTAATTTTGTTAATGCTACAGTATTAGCTCAGTTACCTGATCAAGAAATACGTTTTTTGACTTGTAGCCAAAGATGCATAGTGGTCGTGGATAGAGGCAACATGCATCACACTCAGGATAAAATCAGAGGAATTTAGAGTTTTGATGTGTTAGTATAGGAAAAGTTTGTACTTTATTTTACAAGAGGAAGTTAGAGTTTTGATGTGTGGTCTAGGATAGATGTAATTTTTTTTACATGTACATATTGGTGCTCCAACTTGGTGGTTGTGAGAAAAAAGAATTGGAGCATAAGAATATGTATAGATTTATGGAATCTAAACATTTCTTGTCAAAATGACAACTATCCATTGCCGAATATGGAAACTCTTCCTCAAAAGGTAATAGGTTTTGAAATGATGTCTATGTTAGATGGATTTTCAGGTTATAATTAGGCGGTGATCCAAAAGGAGGACATACATAAGACTACTTTTACAACCCCATGGGGTACCTTTGAATATTTAAGGATTCCTTTTGGTTTGTTGAATGTAGGGACACTTTCCAAAGGGCCATGGATTATGAATTTAAGGAATTGATTGGAAAGATCATAGAAATTTATCAGGATGACTTAACATATTTTTGAAAACAAAGAACAAGTCATGTAAGCCACCTTAAGAAAGTATTCAAAATATGTAGGAAATATGGTATCTCTTTGAATCCAACAAAGTATGTCATAGGTATTGAAGAAGGGAAACTATTAGGACACATTATTTCCAAACATGGAGTAAAGGTGGATCTTGAAAGGATTGAGGCAATTAAGAAGATCCCTTTTCCCAAAAATGCAAAATCTCTCTAGTCTTTTAATGGCCACATAAATTTTATAAGGAGATTCATTCCTAACTTAGCAGAATTAATGAATCCATCTCAAAAACTATTAAATAAAGATTCTAAGTTTGAATGGACTAATGAGGGTCGAGAATCTTTCAGATGTATCAAGGATGCAATTACCAAGTCACCAGTTTTGGTTAGTCCTAATTATTCCAAAGAATTGTTAATTTTCTCCTTCGCGTCAAAAGGATCCATCATGGGGGTCTTGCTCCAGAAAAACAATGAAGGATTTGAGAAACCCATCGTTTTCATGAGCCAAGATTTACAGGGTTCAAAATTAAAGTACACAATCATGGAAAAATAGGCTTATGCCTTGATAAAGTATTTAAAAAATTTCAGAACTTACATTGGCTACTAAAAAATTATTGGTTATGTACCTAATGCAACAGTAAAATATATATTGTCTCAACAAGATTGTTTAGGCTTAAGGGGTAAGTGGGTCTATAAAATCCAAGAATATGATCTAGAGATTAGGCCTACAAAATTAATCAAAGATCAAGGACTAGACAAGATGTTTTCTGAAGGAAATGAAGAGGCTTTAGGGATGGTTTGTCAAAATGAGACAACAACACCCATTTTTCCACCAAAACTTCAATGGTTAGATCACCATTGGTATTTAGATATCATTTTCTTTTTGAAAAATCTTACACGCCTTGAACATATCAAAGGTCACAAAAGGAGATCCTTAAGATTAAAAGTTGTGAGATATTTCATAACTCAAGAAGGTTTAGGATGGAGAAATCTTGATGGCATAATCCTTAGATGTGTAAATTATCAAGAGTCTAAACAAATTTTGACAGAGTTCTATTCATGATTTTGTTGTGGGAATTATCCAACAGATACAACAACCCACAAGATCCTTAGAGCAGGTTACTATTGGCCCTCCATATCTGCATATGTTCACAAATTTGTCAGGAGTTGTCAGTGTTGGCAGCTTGGCTTGAAGGATTAGCATTGATGTCAATTGGGGATATGCAGATGACAGGGCAGCAAAAATAGAGCAACACAAAAGATGACAGAGCAGCATTAGCAAGGCTTATTAATTTAGGGAACATCAACAGCATGATAGCCATGGTCTTTGTTTGTGTGCATCAAGACTGCTTTGGCTTGTGTGGGAACTTCCAGTTATGGTTGTTAAGGGAGATTCCAGTGATGATATGGAAATAGACAAAGGAGTCATTATTTGTAGACTTCCTATTGAAGCTATGCAGATTCTTGAAAATAAAATCAGGTCATTATGTTAACTCTGTGGAAGGATTGATATTGTATGACAGTTTCAAATAAAAATATTAAGCATACAATGCATATCAATTCCATCATATGTTGAAGCATAAAAGAAATGACAGTAACATGTGGAGTTTTTAATTAGCATCTCCAGCAAAGGGATATTCGAAACCTACACCGTGATGAATGAACCAGATTCTCTTGTTGTGCTATTAAAATATGAAGTGGACTCTTTGGTGTGAGATTTTTACATATCATGGTGAATCTAGCCAATGGTTACCTTATTTAGGATCAAATTGAACCTTGTAAAAGGTGAGAATATTATTTAATTCAAGACTGCTTGTTTCTAGAAATAAAAGATAAAATTTCATAACATGTGTCGACCAAGGATGTGTGAGGAGGGGACCTTTGTCAGTAATGCCAGTGACCACAAAAAACTTTATATCGCTTGCAATACAAAGGCTTATCCTTTGTCTGTGCACTTCTGTTGGTTGCAAATGGAGAGAATTTTTAGATATATCAAATATGCGCATTGAAATTTTTGTAAGAGGAGTTGTATTGAAATGTTGGTGAAGCTCGTTGGTGAGACTCTCATCGAAGGAGATTTCTTTTTGTAAAGCAATGCAACATTATGGAGTGGAGTCTATTGTGAAATATTTGAAGAGCTTTGAAGGACTCAGTGCTTGAATGTTTTACAAAGAAATACTGCTACAATGGGCTCTCCATTTACTGTTGTTGTGAACTAATTGTGTATTCTAATGAGAGCCATGTTGGAGTACCAATTCCTCAACTCCCATTTGATGATAAATTGCGACCACTTCTCTACGTTGAGACCAACGTGATGCATGGAAACCCTAATTTTTATATGTAATATCTTGTGTAGATGCTCTCAATTGTGTTAAGTTGTTGGTGCATTGTCACAATACTAGTGATTTTGTCGAAGCTACTATGTGAAAAGCATTGGTGAAATCTCTGTAGCCCATGGTAAAATCTTTCATTCATTATTTTATGTAAAGACTGCCTCTCGTTGTTGCGATAAGCTTTATTTTACTAATGGAAGCAAGTGTAGTACATCAATGGAGCCACATGCTGAAGAATATACTCATGCTATTCGTGGAGTTTCTCTACTGTGAATTCCTACGATCCATATCCTTTTTGTGTTTGGAGCTAATGCATGAAATCTATGAATTATCTGAGGTGGGCCAATGATTGATTCACAGGCAAACACAGGGAGTTACATTTCTTTGATAAAGTGAAAGCCAATTTCTGATTTGGATCTATCAAACTGTGAACGATGTACACCCAACTATCGTTTGCTTCCAAAGAGTTATCCCAAGCCTCCAGCAAGTCATCGCACTGATTCCTGGAGTAAAAACCAACGAGAAATAAGCCAGGGGAAAGAATTTTAGGGTGGATTGCTAGGAAGATGAACGTGCAGATGTGGAAATATGGTCATCGAGGTGGACGATGACAGGGTTTATTTAAGATGTGGATGCAGACAATGATGAGGTCAAAATGTGTAGATAATGTGCACAAATATATGGAAGGGATGTTCTCAGGAAGACATACAACAATACCATCACAGTAGTCTGATGATGTGTCATAGAGATGTGGTGTAAACATAACCATACAAGTAGAAATATGTGTATTCATCATACAAGTGTACGTCCTATTGGCTGTTGTGTAACCATTGCTATTCATCCATGGTCAAAAACATTTTAATCGATTGCAATGTGCAATCGATGGTTATTGCAGTCAGAACTAGAGGCACATCAAAGCGTTTCAGTTAAACATTTTTTTGAACAGTGAAATAACACCTTAAGAAATAAAGTGGTAAGGTTTTATGCCTAGAGGAGTCGAATGCTAAAAGAGCGCTAATATTAAAAAACCAAAGATCTTATAGTGCTAATGTTTAAAAAAGGGGCATACAAACTATGAATAAAACGATAAGTCATAATGGATAAAAGAATAACAAATGGAGAATAGACTAAATATACTTATGAATAAGTCATTAGTTTAACCTTGTTTTCTTATTATATGAAAATATAGATCATTCCATGAAGAGTTGTGAAGTACACGAGAAGACACATTGATTCATGAAGAGGTATGAAGAAGGAGTATAAATACAAAGACATGAAGAGATCAATTGTGTGTCTCGATGGATCATAAATGATGTCTTGGTGGATATTCTACCATTGATATAGACCTTGTGTTCATTCAAACAGATTGCTGTTTGTAACTAGGTTGGAGCCTAAATGAGGATTGGATTCCTCTCTACATGATGGGTCATGTATACAAGTTGGGTCTTGTAAGAGAGCTATGTTTCTCAATCTATCTGGGTCTAGATCATTAATGTTATGTAATGTAAAATCCTATTTAATAAAAAGACATTTGACATATTCATATATGTGTTGTTCTTCATATGTGTTTGTATATTTCACACACACACACACACACACACACACACACACATATATATATATATATAGACAATTGGTAAATGTCACGATCAACATTTTAAAAATGGCTAGAAATGTAGATGATAAAATCCCCTTGTTTAATGGAGACGACTATGCCAATTGGATGGATGCCATTAAGAGTCAATTGAAGTCCAAACGAGCACATGTGTGGGATACAATAGCAAGAAAGAAATGGTAATTGAAGAACAAAACCCACATTTCAAAAGATGACCAGAAATTCAATTCTATTGCTTTGCAAACCATTAAGAGAGCTTTATTAAATGATGTTAAGATGGGACTAGGGAATTACACCTCTGCCAGGAAACTATGGCTAAAGATTGAAGATACATATCAAGCCAAGTATCAAATTCCAAGAGAAGATACAAGTCAAAAATCTGATGAAGAAGTGAGTGAAGACCTGTTGAGCAGTGAAGAGAAAAATCCCTCATCCGTCTCATCACAAAACTCAGAAAACATTGGGCTAGATGAACTTTTGAATTATATCTTTTATGATGATGAGGTTTTCTCTAATGAAAAAGAATAATACCTATTAATTCTCAAAAATAAAATCCTTATTACTATAAATGAGGACTTGAAGAAAGTGAAGGAAGACTTCCTTATTGCAATTGGAGATACCAAGAAGAAATTAGGTTTTCATCCTAAAAATGTTTTTGATAAGATTGAAAACAAGTTTATGGTCACTCTAAGTGAGATTGAAACTGTTTTCAAGATCAGTGAGTTATTCCAAGGATTGTGGATTGAATCCAAGGGTTCTAGAAGAAAATACAAGAGTCCAAAAGATACTAAAAATGACTTAAAGATTCTAAAAGATAAGTTCTTTGCACTAACCAAGAAACATGAGGCTGTTGAGATGATATTGAATGTGCAAAAGATCCATCTAGATGACAAGGAAAGAGAATTAAAGAACGTTTTCTCTAGTTTTAATTTACAATTGGAAATTTTTTTGATGAAATAGAGGTAAAGTCTGAAGTATTTAACTTTAGAAGACAAATTGAAGCTAATGAAAGAGGGATTCCTGACCAAGAGAACCAAATGAGAGGAAGGGAGCCTATAGAGAGGCATAATTTACTGGATTGGGAGAAGAACCTACAAGAAAGACAAGAAAGGATTATAGAAGGATAGAGGTCACTAAATCAAAGATAAGAATATTTGAATATGGCCATGAAATAGATTGAGAAGGAATTGCAGGAGGACAAGAAGAAGATTGAAAAAGATCATGCAAACTTAAAGGAGAAAGAGGCTAGGTATCAAAGGATGGTTGCCTTAGCCTCTAAAGAGGATGCTACTAAAGAAAAATCTAGTATCAACAAAGAAGATGAAGAATCTAAATGTCTCACAGGATGTGAGATAAAGAAAAGTGAAGCTGGAGCTCTTAAAGATACATTCACAAAAGGCAGAGAAAGGAAAGCGATGGATTATCTTCAATCCAAATATATTTCTCCATATAAGGGAAATGAGAAGAGGAATCTATATAATATCTCAACCATTATAGATGAAATTTGGAGTAAGAAAATACCGTCCCATGATAGAACTGGTCTTGGATACAAAAAGGATAAAGAAGTTGAGAAAGGGACTCCCATGTCCAAGTTTGAGGAAGGTTCTTCTTCTTCAAAAAGACAGAGTGTAATCACAAATCAGATACCAGATCAAACCTCTGCCATGAGAAGGAATTATGGAAGACAAAGGATAAAACATTAAGCACATCAAAAAGGAATCTTATCATATCATTCTAACACTTGTTATAGTAACATATTCAATGGTCACTTCCACTCTTGTCACAAACAAGAACACAAAGCAGTGGAATCTGATGCTTTTGAAAAGAAAACTCGAAAGAATTCCTCTGAAAAGACAAAGTGTTGGAGATTCAAGCTTGTTGTGTATACAACAAAGTTTTGTCACTCCATAAGGTGTTTCAAGTGTGAAGGATTTGGGCACAATGCAAAAAATTACATGAATCCAAAGACACAATACAATCAAAAGGAGGATGCTCCAAGGAGTCAAAGAAGGGATTTTAAAAGAGACAACATACAAAATCTAGAAGGAAATATGCCTCATGACATGTCTTTGAAGATGGAATCTGAGCAAATCCATAAGAATTCAAGAGAGACAAGTCCAAAGAAGAAGATAAATAAAGTTTGGAGACCAAAGACAGGAGGTCTTAATCCTCGTGTCAAAATAGGTGACTCTTATGGAAATGCATCTCTAGAAGAAGACACTCATTCTATAAATGATGACCACACCATTGTTGAAGAAAATCCAAGTAATGAAGAGGACTTGGAAATGAATTTTTTACTTTGTTAAAGAGTTCTTATTGGATGTCAGTCCAAACAAAATTGTTAGAATTTAGTTGCCTCAGGTCAAGATCAAAAATGGACTTAAATATCTAAAGATGACTTAGATCAGAAATCAATATCTAATTTTGATAGATTAGAAAACTAGTGTCCCTAAAATGCAGAAAAATAAAGATAGCTTTTTATCCTTGAAACTGATAAGATCTGCAAAGTAAAAAGGATGTTATGAATAAAAGAGAATTTCTTGGTTAACGGGTATTACATGTTTAAGAAATAGTACTAAGCTAGGGGGTGTTGATCACATTTCTCTTAATTCATGTAAAAAGAGATAGATAACAAAATGGGTACTAGTGATCAAGTCAGGGGGAGTCAATTAACCCTTTGCCATTGATGTCAAAGGGGGATAAATGAAGATAGTATTGCCATCGAGGGAGATTGTTGGCAACTTGGCTTGAAGGATTGGCATTGATGTCAATCAGGGATATGAAGATGATAGGGAAACAAAAATAGAGCAGCACAACAGATGATAGATCAACATTAGCAAGGCTTCTTAATTTAGGGAACACCAACAGTAGGACAGCCATGGTCTCTGTTTGTGTGCATTAAGACTGCTTTGGCCTGTGTGGGAACTTCCAATTATGGTTGTTAAGGGAGAGTCTAGTGATGATATGGAAATAGACAAAGGAGTCATTATTTGCAGGCTTCCTATTGAAGCTATGCAGATTCTTGAAAATAAAATCAGGTCATTATGATAACTATGTGGAAGGCTTGATATTGTATGATAGTTTCAAATAAACATATTAAGCGTACAATGCATATCAGTGCCATCATATGTTGAAGCATAAAATAAATGACAGTAACATGTGGAGTTTTTAATTAGCATCTCCAACAAAGGGAGAATCCAAACCTACACCATGATGAATGAACCAACCTCTCTTGTTGTGGTATTAAAATATGAAGTGGACTCTTTGGTGTGATATTTTTACATATTGTGGTGAGTCTAGCTAGTGGGTACCTTATCTAGGATCAACTCGAACCCTGTGAAAGGTGAGAATATTATTTAATTCAAGACTGCTTGTTTCTAGAAATAAAATAATAAAGTTTTATAACATGTGTCGACCAAGGATGTGTGAGGAGGGGACCTTTGTCAGTAATTCCTGTGCCCACACAAAACTTTATATCGCTTGCATTACAAATGCTTATACTTTGTCTCTGCACTTCTGTTGGTCGTAAATGGAGAGAATTTTCAGATATATCAAATATGCGCGTTGAAATTTTTGTAAGAGGAGATGTATTGAAATGTTGGTGAAGCTTGTTGGCAAGACTCTCATCGAAGGATATTTATTTTTGTAAATCAATGCAACATTATGGAGTGGAGTCTGTTGTGAAATATTTGAAGAGCTTTGAAGGACCCAGTGCTTGAATTTTCTACAAAGAAAGACTGCTACAATGGGCTCTCCATTCACTCTTGTTGTGAACTAATTGTGTATTCTATTGAGAGCCATGTTAGAGTACAAATTCATGAACTCTCATTTGATGGGAAATTTCCACCACTTCTCTGTGTTGAGACCAACGTGATGCATGGAAACCTTAATTTTTATATGTAAATATCTTGTGTAGTTGCTCTCAACTGTGTTAAGTTGTTGGTTCCTTGTCACAATACTAGTGAGTTTGTCGAAGCTGCTATGTGAAAAGCGTTGGTGAAATCTCTACCCTGGGTAGAATCTTTCATTCGTTATTTTCTGTAAAGACTACCTGTTTTTGTTGCGATAAGATTTCTTTTACCAATGGAAGCAAGTGTAGTACATCAATGGAGCCACATGCCAAAGAATATACTCGTGCTATCCATGGAGTTTCTCAACTACGATTTCCTGTGCTCCATATCCTTTTTTTGCTTGGAGCTAATGCATGAAATCTGTGAAATATGTGAGGTGGGCCAATGATTGATTCACAAGAAAACACAAGGAGTTTTGATAAAGTGAAAGCCAATTTTTGAGTTGGATCTATCAAACTGCGAATGGTGTACACCCATCTATCGTTTGCTTCCAAAGAATTATCCCAAGCCTCCTGCAAGTCATCGCAATGATTCTAGCAGCAAAAAACCAACAAGAAATATGCCAGGGGAAAGAATTTCAGGGCAGACTGCTACGAAGATGAACGTGCAAATGATGTAGACATGGAAATATGGTCGTCGAGGTGGACGATGACATGGTTTGTTTAAGATGCGGATGCAGACATCGATGAGGTCGAAATGTGCAGATAATGTGGACACAGATATGGCGGGGATGTGCTATGAAGACATACAACAATACGATCGAAGTACTTTGATGATGTGTCATAGAGACGTGGTGTAAACAAAACCATACAAGCAGAAATATGTGTAGTCATCAGACAAGTGTACGTCCTATTGGTTGTTGTGTAACCATTGTTATTCATCCACGACCGAAAACATTTTAATCGATTGCAATGTACATTCGACGGTTATTGCAGTAAAAAATGGAGGCACATTAAAGCATTTTAGTTAAACATTTTTTTGAACATTGAAATAGCACCTTAAGAAATAAATTGGTAAGGGTTTTATGCCTAGAGGATCCAAATGCTAAAAGAGCGCTAATAGTAAAAAGCCAAAGCTCTTATAGTGCTAATGTTTAAAAAAGGGGCATAAAAACTATGAATAAAATGATAAGTCATAATGGATAAAAGAATAACAAATGGAGAATATACTAAATATAATTATGACTAATTCATTATTTTAACCTTATATGAAAAGATACATCATTCCATGAAGAGTTGTGAAGTACATGAGAAGACATATTGATTCATGAAGAGGTATGAAGAAAGAGTATATAAATACGAAGATTTGAAGAGATCAATTGTGTGTCTCGGTGGATCATAAATGATATCTTGATGGATATTCTACCATTGATATGGACCTTGTGTTCATTCAAACAAATTGGTGTCTGTAATCAGGTTGGAGCTTGAATGAGGATTGGATTCCTCTTTACATGATCGGTCATGTATACAAGCTGGGTCTTGTAAGAGAGTTGGGTTTCTCAATCTAGTTGGGTCTAGATCATTAATGCTATGTATCGTAAAATCCTATTTAATAAAAAAGATATTTGACATATTCATATATGTGTTGTTCTTCATATGCGTTTGTATATTTCATATATATATATATATACACAATTGGAAAATGTCATGATTGGTTCATAATACATATGACTGATTAAATTAGTGCTTTGGAAAGATATTTTTAAGTTTTAAGAGACACTGATTCACCCTGCCTCTCATTTTCTGAGACCTGTTCTACAGTACATAGTGTCATTTATTCACGGGAAAGCAAAGGTTCACAGCCTTTCCTTTGCAACCAGTTGTGGTGTTAGCCCCTTTTTAGTGCTGGGGGCTTGATTGCATTGGACAATTCAAAGACAACTCAAGTAATGTATTTTCTTGGATCCTAACTGTAGCTGACTATTTTGCTAAGTGGGTGGAGGCTATCCCCACTAAAAGGGATACTGATAAAGTTGTTATGGATTTTCTAGAGAATAACATCATGACTAGATTTGGTTTTCCTTAGCAAAGACCCCGCCACCGCCTTTTCTCTACCACAACCACAACGAAGAAAACCTTCGATCGTCTACACAAGAGCACCCACCACAGAGCACAATGCAAACAACTCACAAGGGAAAACACCGCCATGATCAAACACCCAAGACCATAAAGTAAATGCCGTTGCCAAACAACCAAGAAGGGATGAAAGAAACAAGAAGGAAACAACTACAATGACAATAGTAGCTAAGCATGAAAGGAGGAGCATCCTTCTTCCACCACTGGCTCGACGCACCAAAGCTCCAACCCACAACACATGAGCACCCACAACAAACGTTAATGCATACCGCCACCAAGCAACTCTGAGAAGAACACCACCCACATAGATTTTTCCTCCACCACCACCCCATTACACTACATGTCCAACCTATAGCAAAGAAGCACGAACAACAGAGAACAATCGACACCACCACCATTCAGAACACATGAAAACAACATGCCTAAAAACCATGCCCCCCCAACCGGGGTTCGCCCCTCAAATCCAACCTACATTAACAACATGTATATTGCAAGGCCAAGCGAACAATAAATCCCACATAAGGCACAATAAAAACACATGCAGAGAAGACATCCTACTCGCACTCGTGGAAAAACACACATAGAACACAAGTCCAAAAGATTCCATCCATATGACGTTAGTGCATCACCGCCCCTTAGGGAAGGAAAACAAAAAAAAACGTCAGCAAATACGACTTAATACGACTTAATAAGTAAACAAAAAAATTCATAATATTTAAAATTTATTTTCCTCTCCCATAACAAAAAAAACTATAAAGAAGAAAAAAATTTCATACATACAAATATGGTTAATACATCCTTAACTAAATAATAGCATCCCTCATAAAATAATAATAATAATAATATTTAAATCATAAAATAATAAAATATTGTAATATATACTAAATTGGTAAAAAAACAAACTAAAGAGCACAACGTAAGGAAATTTATAAAACACTAAAATTTTAATATATTACATATATTAAAAGAAAAACCTAACTTACAACATCATAAATACATATTGCATGGACAAACAAATATGACATCCCATATATCATATGTACATGTCGAAGGAAGACAAAATTAAAAACAAATCTATGTGGAAGGTTTTTTTAAGACTATAATTTTAAATTATGAAATAATAGATTAAATTTGAATTAGCATAATCGACTACTATAAAATTCGAGCGAAACGCATGACATGAACAAATCATGGTTAATTCTGAGAAGAGATTTGTTAGGATTAATTACAATTTTGTTTTAGAAACCCTCCGTACTGAATACGAATTGGGCGAATTTTAAGTGAAATCGAACCAAATTTTCGAATCTCCGAATTATTCAGCCAGAAATCTGAATTTGGTAACTATGCATCAAACGATTATTCCAAACAATCAAACATGGATATCTTGCATCTAATACAAGCTGAGATGACCTTTTATTACTATTTTCCTCACGACCAGCTAGGGTAAACTTGTAAAAAGGGGTTAACAAAAGTTTACATATTAAGAAGTTGAGTCCACGCGGGATTGATATATGCAAATACAATAAATAATTATAAACAATTTTGTGTGAATAGCAAGATTACCAAAATGAACGTACTTCATCTGGGGTTATCTTGCGACCATAATACAAACAAGAAGTGAAAGAATATTAACGGAAGTAATTAGGGTTAAATACCGTGTGGTTATCGTTGAACAAAATCGGAGAGCAATGAATGCACAAATTATAATAAGGCTTAAACAATTAGTTTAATTTTTATATTTGGACTTTTTGGTTTCTGTTTCTGGTTTCTGAAATTTTTGATGACAATATCAGTAGAGCTCAGTGTCGGAGTTAATCTCCGTATATCCTTCTTTGGGCACTTATTATATCTCTTTGAGATAGTTCTTGTATTTGGGGCGGCTTCTCTGGTTCAAGCTCTCTGATCTCACATTGTGCTCCTGGATGTGCATGACTAGTTTCCTTGCAGGTGAACATTGTTGTTTTTTTCACTGGATCTTTTCTGAGATCTCTTTTGATATGTTTCCTTCTGGCTGGCCTTTGTGGCATATTTGACAAGTTAAAAAATAAAAAAACTTTAACACCATTTAAAAAAAGGAAAACATTTTTTCACTATAGTTTACTTAAAATGAGGCATTCCTGAAAACACTACGCGAATAAAAATATGTCATCGGGCAAATTCATATGAAGAAAAAATATATAACATCAAATTTTATTTTTACAATATACGTAATACAGCTTATATTTTTGTACATAGCTTAACTCATAAAAACTAAAAATATGTATTAACATTTAACCCAAATTCTTACAGATTTGACGTCAAAGTTTGTCAACTTTGGAAGGCTGAACGACAGGGTTGGCCCTAGCGATTGCCGCACGACCGGCGGCCTTGAAATCGAAGGAGCAGCTGTGTTTCTCGGCATATCGGTGAGAGCCGCAGAAAGTGTTTCCGCACCTACATTTGAAGCCGGTTAGACCGACTCGTTTCCTGCACGAGAAGCAGCGGTTAGGGTTCTTGGGCACAGAGGAAGAAGATGAACCCGCAGTCGCCAGCTGGACTGACAAGGCTCCGGATGTAGAAATCCGTGCGCGGCTTTGCTGGGCAATATTATCTGGCCTGGAAAGCGGGGCCTTCTCGTCCATCGAAGAACCTGCGGAAAAAGACTTCTCAGCGGCGGCCATTACAGAGGATTGTGAGTTCTTCATAATGAGATTCCTATAACATTTAGAACACAGATTTCTAGTTGAAGAACTCCCGTAAAAGCCGCAGTTGTTGGCGCAGAGAGTGCGCTCTTCCGGAGCTTCTTGGGCGCTTCTATTCCAGTTTTCTTGATCCATCTTTCAATCTTCAAGAAATCTTTTGATTGCGAATAGCCACCCTTCAACAATCTTAATTATAGGCTCAGGCCTTGAATTAGATCTTGGAGTTAAGGACAAAGCTTTTTCTTTATCGATGCAAATTGCAATCCAAACCCCAAAACCAAAGTGTTTTTTTTCAAGAAAAGCAAAACCTTGTGCTTTCCTTCAAACTTTTTGATCCATGACGGCAGAATAATGTAGAATAGCAGATGTTCTCCCGTGTATAATCTGGATTCCGGAATACCGTGGCCGTGTTGTAGTTACAAAAGAAGCAAATATAACCTCTAGTCGGAGATGAATCAGAAGATATACAAGCGCGTAACAAGCAAACCACGAAAATTCTCAACTAACAAACAACCATATCTTACTCTGAGAGGTCTTTTTTTTCTTTGTAAAATTGTCTATGACCTGATAAAAGAGAGGAAAATAAGATTTTTTTCAAGAGGAAAATAAGATTTTTTTCAAGAAAAATTGTCTATGACGTGTTAAAAGGAGAAATAAGAAAAAAAGAAAGGAGAGAAATTTAAAGAGTAAGGGAACGGATTAGAAATTAAAATGATTATCAAGGAGTTCACGAAATGGAAATAATAGAAGCTTCGGGAAACAAATTTATTAAATAATTTCTAAAAAGAGATATAGAAGCAAATTGTAACACAAAAGGTTTGATCCTACAATGAAGTGACCTTGGGAGATATAAAAGGGTAGTTTTCAAATATGTGTATTATTTTGAATTAAAAAAATTATATATAAAAATAGGTAAGAAAATATTTAATAAAAAATGTATCATTTATTACTAAAATTTATGAATTTTGCATTTAAGAGTTAGATATTTTAAGTGGACACTCCACCTTGAAATATCAAGGTAATCCAACTAGTGACGTGGATCGACTCGGAAGATCCAACCAAATGAGAATAGAAACCTATAAAAAAACCTTAATGAGAAATACATTAAAAGAATAAATAAAGTATCCTAAGGGACATATGAGCAAGAAAAAGAGATAGAGGATTAACACAATTATAGTTAACAAGTTATGAGTGGGGATTATTTATTTTGTCAATGTAGTTCAAGGTTTGCAACTTGCTTATTTGTTTTTTCAAACACTTGAACCTTAGTGGGATGATAACAACATCCACCTTTGGCTAAAATGGGTAAGTACTTGCTTAATGAACTTTATAATTTCTAAGGTGATATATGGTGGGTTACCAAGTTTGGCTTACCATATGCATCTTGACAATTAATGTTATAAAAGCCTTTCTTTTTTGTCTCAACATCTACTCTAATTATTTTTTTTAGCATGAACCAGGGTTTCATGTAGTTCTGCGAAGAGAGAAGGACTCAAACTGCTAAACATAAAAGGGAAATCCTAATATTCCTTTCATGTTTCCTAAAGATTGTCAAACCCTTCGAAGGGTAATTTTTAACAAGCTAGTGATTGAGAAAAATGCAAAAAAAAATCTAAAATTAACAGAGTTGGGACACTACATATTCTTTCCTTCATGCCCAAGAGTGGGTTGGACAACCGAAGTTTCCTCTATTGGATGAACACCTTGGTCTAGGGAGTCCTGGCAGTGACTGCAGTGGGTCATTTTGGCCATCTTCAGAACTTCTTCCTTGACAATGTCTATAATACCCATAATCTCTTTGAGATCTCGTTCATTATCATCAATTCTAGAATCATGGAAACCCATTTGATTGGAAATATATCTGACATCAGAAGCAACATCTCTGTTTTCGTGGACGTTGATACCCACCATCTCGTAAACCCTGCGCAGATGTTGTTTAATGCCCTCCAAACTGGAATTGAGACCGATGATTTCAGGGTTTCCTCCTTTGTTCGCCATTGAATTATGAACTATGTCTTCGGACGCCTATGAGAGGTATGAAAGAAATACATGCAAATGTCGCAAGCTACCTTGTTCCTGGTCTCCACTGAATCGTTGTAAGTCGCCCCCCTTCAAACCAACAGACAATGGACGAGAGAGGGAAGGGTGTTCAATGTATAACACATCCATCCTTCGTGCCGACTGTCTTCTCAAAACCCTGAGTAATTGCAGGAGAGGACGCAGAGTTAATGTAGTCTCGAGGAGGATACTGCTATATGCGAGAAGGTAGCCATGAGGAGGATACTGCTATATGTGAGAAGGTAGCCACGCATAGTGGGGAAATTCATTGCATCACCTTGGGTAGGTGGCCTAAGGGAGGGCCCTTTTCCTATTGCACCCAACCTTAGCTTAAAATTTATATGCTTTGTGGTATGTCTAGGGGACATATTTGTAAAACTTCAAGTGGTTTTTGAATTCAACCATTCCTTGTTGACTTCTGGTGCCATGATTGGTGATCTTGTCGAAGGAACCATTGTTTTCCTTAAGGATGTGAAGATAAAGGAATTGTGGAATGTGGTTTTGGCAACAAATCCAATCATAAACTCTTTTACAACTAGCAGAGTTGTATTTGTATCCTGATCTCATCTTATGAATGACTTGCTTTGATCCTCCAAAGACCATGAGCTTTGAAATTTTAGATTTACTTGTGAGTTCCAAGCCGAAGAGAAGTGAAAGCCATTCCGCTTCATTATTGGTTTGGTTCTTGAGTCCCCAAGCATAGGTATTTACTATGTTTCGTCTGAGATAAAAACTAAACCCCCCACTCCTGCCTCCCCTGAACAGCTACTCTAATTATTATAATAATGTAGTGTTGGGTTTTGGCGAGAATTCTGGTTTGGTCAAAGAAAATATAGTGCTTGATGTAATCGTAAGGGTTACTTCAACTGCTTGAACCATCCACTCAAGACATGTTGCAAATGGGGAGAACTTAGGTTATAGGTTCAAATACGTTTGAGTTCCTTGGGGTTACCAACTACTATTGTTGCTGGTGGTTGATTCGCCCTCCATCTAGATACTATAGGGAAGAGTAGGGATCTTGCAATGTTTTCATAGCAAAAAAACATAGTCATTGCAATAGGTAGAGATGTTCACCATGGCTATTTAGAATTACAGTTATAGTTTATTTCAATAATATGCTCTATTTTTTATGTATTTAGTAATTTAGCCATGTATATGAATCCAAATGGATAAAGGATCTTAGAAACCCCTCAATTTAAGAGTGCACATGATTATTTTTTCTTTTACAATATTAAATACATTATTTAGGGAATACTTAGGGTTTCACGAGATTTAAAGATAGTTTTGATGCTTTTCTTAACGAGGATCTCACTAATTTTATTAGTGACCCCTTTGATGTAGAGGAAGTAGGATTGAGCAATGGTGGTTTGGTGCATGGGGAGAGGTTTAGAATTCAAATGGAAAACTTTCTTTATATGAGAGTTGGAGTATACATTATTTCTTAGGGTTTGTTTGAAATTATATATTTTTAGATTTAAATGGATATTATCCAAGATATAAAGTAGGGTGGTGGTAATGGATATGAAAATATCTATTGTTGTGTTATTTTTTAATTTATAAATTTGGTGATATATGGAAGCATATGCTTCTTATGTAACAAGATGGGTTGCAAAGCAACTCATCCCCACCTTCTGAAAAAACTTGGAAAATATGATTTCATTTTGACTAGCAACTTCTTCGTGATTTGAGTTCAAAGTAGTTGGGGCATGGACTAAAATATAGAGGAAGTTCATGTCTTCTTAAATTCTAGAGAGTTGCGGTTATGGAATAAGTTCCATGTTAAATTTGGCCTATGTATCCATGTTCTTGTCCTATTTACATTGCTATGTGCTTCCCAATTGTAATA